>MDKI01144355.1:0-46062 GCA_005239505.1 Nicotiana paniculata | reverse complement strand
CTAAGAGTGCTAAATACAAGTCTGGAAGGAAATACATATCTGCCTCTGAAACTAAAGGAAAAATAAGGAAGAATCAAAGACAAAGGGATGGAAGAGACGCCAAGGCCCACGAACACCATCGGGTATACCTCGAAGCCTCTATAATGAGCTGGAACACACTCCCACTAATGATTTCCTCTGGGTCCAGCTGCGTAATCTGCACAACATAAAGAAGTGCAGGTGTAGCATCAGTACAACCGACCACATGTACTGAGTAAGTGCCTAGCCTAACCTCGGCGAAGTAGTGACGAGGCTAGAACCAAACTACCAAATAAACCCGTGCAGTTCAATTAAACAAATATACATATATACAACGGATAAGAAATATAGGGAGAAAACAATTAATAAAGGAAAGGGAACATGTTGTGGGGAGATAACAGTTTCATATAAGAAATCTCAATAAGGAAAGGAACAATAAGCCAACATATCAACAAGGACAAAAAATTACAAGCTTGCACGACATCACCCTTCGTGCTTTTACTCTCGTCATCACTATGCGATGTATAATGTAATCAATGTAAATCATGGCAAGGCATCACCCTTCATGCTTTTACTCTCGTCCTCACTATGCAGTGTATAATGAAATCAATGTAAATCATGGCACGGTATCACCCTTCGTGCTTTTACTTTCGTCCTCACTATGCAATGTATAATATAATCAATGTAAATCATGGCACGACATCACCTTTCGTGCTTTTACTCTCTTTTCTCACAGTATAATCAATGAATATGGTACGGAATGGTACATCGTACGGCACGACATCACCCTTCGTGCTTTAACACTCTTCCTCACCCAAACAACAATCACAAACAAGGGCAAGGGAGTAAACAGAATAAAAATAGAAATCCCGGCAAAGGAACAATAACAGAAATCTCAACATCCCAGCAAGGGAGACAATATCAAATAACGCACGGCATCACCCTTCGTGATTTACTCTCATTCTCACCAAGACAAGTGCACAACATCAACCTTTGTGCTTTAACACTCTTCCTCACCCAAACAACAATAAAAAACAAGGCAAGGAAGTAAACAGAATAGATATAGGAATCCCGGCAAGGGAACAATAATTAAACAATTAAATCCCGGCAAGGGTAATCATCAATTCCACAATTAAATCTCGGTAAGGGAACATCATCTGCACAATTAAATCCGGCAAGGGTATATTTCAATAACTCTTTCTCTTTCTTTCACTTTCATTTCCATGATTTATTCTATCACTTGAGCCAATGCTCCAAAGGATGTAATATCTCATATTTCTTCATTATTCGTTACACAATTTGAGCCAATGCTCCAACAGAGTTTATAGAATAAAATTCCCTTCACAACATATAGAAATCATCAACTAAGAATGGAAATTACCACAAAATCAATATATTCACAATATAAGGACTCACGGTCATGCTAGACAACAATGTATAGAAACTCGTCACCATGCCTATACATCGTATTTGACAATTAGCAAGTAGCAAATTATACTCAACTCCTATTCCCTCAAGCTAAGGTTAGACCGAACACATACCTCGGGTCCAAAGTATGGCAATCAACCCTCTAACACCGCCTTTCCTTTAGAATTCGACTCCGGAATGGTATTATCTAGGCATAATAAACTCGAGTATATAAATAAGGATTCAAAGATTCAATAACATGACCTAATTAACCATTTCCTAGCATTCTTTCAAATTTATCAAAATTCGACCCCGGGCCCGCTCGCTCGGATTCTTGCAATTCTCGAAAGGAACACTCACCCAAAGCCTGAGGATCATAAATATACGATTTTTTTTACTTGATTTCATGGACAATTCACAAAAAATTCTAAGGTGATCACAAGTTCTAGGTTACTACCCATTTTCTTGAATTTTTGCACTAATTTGTGTAGTTAATTAGGCTAAGATACATGCATGAAACAAATTTATGGGTGGAATTTACTTACCTCACAAGACCTGGTCGAAAGCTCTTAAAAATGGTGGAATTTGCCTAAGGAAGAAGGTGAGAAATGAGGAAAATGGGTTTAAAACCCGCACTTAAACTCACTGCCTGAACAGTGATCGCACTTGCGATGGCTGGGACCGCACCTACGGTCTCGCGCTTGCAAGGAGAACCTCGCGCATGCGGAATTGGGCTGGCGGGTCTGGGATCACACCTGCTAAGGGGAGCCGCACCTGCGGTCTAGCACCTGCGATGCCTGGGACTGCACTTGCGGTCTCGCACCAGTAATGCTGGGCAACCGCACCTGCGGTCACACCAGAGCAGGTGCACCAGCAGCTGAGTTTGCTAGTTTTTAGCCCCGTTAGGTGCCCATAAGGCACCTGGGCCCACCCGAGCCCTAATCCAAATATACCAACGAGTCCCAAATACGGACTCGCTCGAGCCTTCGGAACACTTAAAACAACGCTAGTACTCGTAATCACACCCCCAAACCTCAAGAACCAAACTTAGGAATTTTAAGTTTTCTTACTTTGCTAACAACGTGTCGAACTGACCTGAACATCTCAGAAAGATACCAAATTTCATAGATTACTCACACAACCTCCTACAAACTTGCTTGTGTGATCAAATCGTCAAAACAACATCATACACATAGAATTAAACCTCAATATCCATGAATTCTATCAAATTTCATACAAACATCAAATTTCCCATTTTAAGTCTAAAACACGTCAAACGAAATCCGACTTCAACCAAACTTTACAGAAAGTGCTTAAACCATATATAAGACGTGTACCAGGTTCCAGAACCAAAATACGGATCCGATACCATTACTTTCTAATCAGATTTCATTTTCAACTTCCTTAAATATTTTCAGAAAATAATTTTACTCAAAAATTAATTTCTCGGGCTTGGGACCTCGGAATTCGATTCCGGGCATACGCCCAAGTTCCATATTTTCCTACGGACCCTTTGGGACCGTCAAATTACAGGTCCGGGTTCGTTTACCCAAAATGTTGACCAAAATCAAATTTATTCATTTTAATATCAAATCTTAGCATTTTTTTCACAGAATTTCATATTTAAGTTGTCCGGCTACGCGCCCGGACTGCGCATGCAAATGGAGGCAAATACAAATGAGGTTTTGAAGGTCTCAGAAGTACGGGATGGGTAATAACATAGGTGATGACCCATTTGGGTTGTCACACTTACCTTCCGCTTTCTCTTATCTATTTGTTATTATATGTCACATATAAAAATGTTAAACAACAAAGGAATAAATCGGAATCACTAGTAACGTTGGCTTGTCTAGCGAGTTCAATGTTAGACGCCCTCATGGCTTGAAGGTAGGATTTCGGGTCGTGACAAGTTGGTATCAGAGCACTAGGTTGCTTAGGTCTCACAATTCACGGACAAACTTGTAGAGTCTGAGGGATCGGTACAGAGACGTCTGCACTTATCCCCCAGAGGCTGCAAGGTTAGGAATAACTTCACATTTCTTCTTCTTTGTCGTGCGGTTTGAGTTCTAAATGCTAACTGATTTTCTATTCTATTCTCTCACAGATGGCGAGAAAGCGTGCTTCCTCATCTTCTGATCAGCAACCCAATCCTCCTGTTGCAGCTCCTGCGAGGGGCCGAAGCTGAGGCCGTGCTAGAGGCCGAGGCAGAGCTAGGGCTCAGCCCAGAGCAGCAGCACCAGTGGAGGACCCACATGTAGACTTTGCCAGTGAGGTCCCTGCTCATGCAGTTCTAGTTGGACCAGCTCAGATCCCAGAGGGGTTCATTGCCACCCTAGTTCTTCAGGACGCTCTGGTCCGTTTAGTGGGCCTTATGAAGAGCGTGGCTCAGGCTGGTCTTCTTCCTACTACACCAGCCGTCTCTCAGGCTGGGGGAGAGACCAAGACTCCTGCTACCCGCACACCAGAGCAGCTAGCTCCTCAGTTCCAGACTCCAGCACCTTAGGCAGCTGGAGCAGCTCAGCCGGGTTTTGTGGCATAGATAGTTGAGGGGGCAACCATGTTTGTCAATGCTTTGTGGAGGTTGTATCGGTTCACCAAGCTATTTTCTGCTACATTTATTGGTGCATCATCAGAGGATCCCCGGGATTTCTTGGACAACTGTTATGAGGTTCTTCGGAACATGGGCATTGTGGAGTCCAATGGAGTTGATTTTGCTACATTCCGTCTTTCTGGTACCGTCAAGACTTGGTGGAGGGATTATTGCTTGACCAGGCCAGCTGGGTCTGCACCATTGACTTGGGCTCAGTTCTCCGAGTTGTTCATGGAGAAGTTTCTACCAGTTACTCAGAGGGAGGGTCTTTGGAGGCAGTTTGAGCGCCTCCTACAGGGAGCTATGAATGTTACACAGTATGAGACCAGATTCATTACTTTGTCCCGACATGCTATCACGATACTCCCCACAGATCGTGAGAGAGTGAGGAGGTTTATTGAGGGTCTAGTTCGGCCTATTCCATATGGCCAGAGAGACAGGTACTGATATTTCATTCCAGGAGGCGCCCAATGTGGCCAGGCGTATTGATATGGTCTTATCATAGGGCAGTGGTTAGGGGTCTGACAAGAGACCTCGTTATTCTAGTCAGTTCAGTGGTGCCTCATCTGGAGGCAGAGATTCTTTTGGAAGAGGTCATCTTCCTAGGCCATTCCAGTCGGCGCTTCAGGTATCCCGTAGTGCACCATCAGCCCCTGTCAGTGCACCGCCACTTCAGAGCTTCCAGGGTGGTTATTCTGGTCGACATGGTCAGTTTCAGGGCCAGCAGCCTCAGAAACAGAGGGCTTGTTACTCTTATGGTGATCCAGGGCACATTGCTAGGTATTTCCCCCGAGCTTATGATATTTCTCAGCATCAGGGTTCTCGTGCTATAATTCCCGCACCATGTGCACCCCCACCCCCTTAGACAGCTAGGGATGGAGGTCGAGGTGCTAGAGGTAGAGTTCAGACTAATAGAAGTGGAGGACAGGCCACGACAGGTAGAGGTCAGCCCGTAGTAGGTCGACCTAGAGATGTTCAGATCGGAGGGGCTCAGCCCGGTGCTATGCTTTTCCTGCTAGGCCTGATTCTGAGGCTTCAGATGCAGTTATTACAGGTACGGTTTCAGTTTGCAGCCGAGAGGCTTTGCTGTTATTTGATCCGGGTTCTACATTCTCCTATGTGTCTTCATATTTTGCCCCTTATTTTAGTATGCCCCGTGATTCCTTGAGTACTGTTGTGCATGTGTCTACACCGGTGGGTAATTCTATAGTAGTAGATCGAGTCTACCGCGCTTGCTTAGTAGTCATGGGTGGTCTGGAGACTCAGGTTGATCTTTTGCTTCTGGATATGGTTGACTTCGATGTTATATTGGGGATGGATTGGTTATCCCCATATTATGCTATTCTGGATTGTCATGCCAAGACAGTGACCTTGGCTTTGCCAGGGGTGCATCGTTTGGAGTGGAAGGGAACTCCTAGTCATTCTTCTAGTAGAGTTATTTCTTATATGAAGGCTCGACGCATGGTCGATAAGGGTTGTTTGGCCTATCTGGCTTATGTTCGTGATTCTAGCGCTGAGGTTCCTTCCCTGGAGTCTGTGCCCGTGGTTCATGAGTTTCTAGAGGTTTTCCCTGTTGACCTGCCGGTTATTCCACCCGACAGGGATATTGATTTTTGTATTGAGTTAGCTCAGGGCACCCAGCCTATTTCTACTCCGCCGTATCGTATGGCCCCGCCAGAGTTGAAGGAGTTGAAAGATCAGTTGCAGGATTTGTTGGATAAAGGATTCATTAGGCCTAGTGTTTCTCCTTGGGGTGCTCCAGTATTGTTTGTCAAGAAGAAGGATGGCTCGATGAGGATGTGTATTGACTACCGGTAATTGAATAAGGTTACTATTAATAACAAGTATCCTTTGCCAAAGATTGATGATCTATTTGACCAGCTTCAGGGTGCTTCAGTGTTTTCCAAGATTGATTTGAGATTTGGTTACCATCAGCTGAGAATTAGGGCGTCTGATGTTCCTAAGACAGCCTTTCACACTCGTTATGGGCATTATGAGTTCTTGGTGATGTCATTTTGGGCTGACAAATTCCCCCGCTGCTTTTATGGAGTTGATGCACCGAGTGTTCAGGCCTTATTTGGACTTATTTGTGATTGTTTTCATTGATGATATATTGATATAATCTCGCAACCGAGAGGAGCATGAGCAGCACCTTAGAGTCGTCCTCCAGACTCTGACGGATAGTCAGTTGTATGCCAAATTCTCCAAGAGTGAGTTTTGGTTGAGTTCAGTTGCATTTCTAGGCCATGTGATATCGTCAGAGGGTGTTCAGGTAGACCCCAAGAAGGTTTCAGCAGTCATAGATTGGCCTAGACCCACCTCAGCTACAGAGATCCGGAGTTTCTTGGGCTTAGCAGGTTATTATCGCCGGTTTGTGGAGGGATTTTCATCCATTCCAACCCCGATAACCAGGTTGACTCAGAAGAGTGCTCATTTCAGGTGGTCTGAGAAGTGTGAGGCGAGCTTTCAGAAGCTCAAGACATCCTTGACCACGGCATCAGTGTTAGTTTTGCCCACAGGTTCAGGACCGTATACCGTGTAATGTGATGCTTCATGGGTTGGGGTTGGTGCAGTGTTGATGCAGGATGGCAAGGTTATAACTTATGATTCTCGTCAGTTGAAGGTTCATGAGAAGATCTATCCAGTCCATGACTTGGAGTTAGCAACTATTGTGCATGCATTGAAGATTTGGAGGCATTATTTTTTATGGTGTGCCTTGTGAGGTGTTCACGAATCATAAGAGCTTACAATATCTGTTCAAACAAAAGGAGTTGAACATGAGGCAGATGAGATGGTTAGAGTTGCTGAAGGATTATGATATTACCATTATTTATCATCCGGAGAAGGCCAATGTGGTGGCCGATGCTTTGAGCCGGAAGTCAGCCAGTATAGGTAGTCTTGCCTATTTATTAGTCGGAGAGCGATCTCTTGATTTGGATGTTCAGGCTTTAGCTAATCGATTTGTGAGATTGGAGGTTTCTGAGACTGGCAGTGTTTTGGCCCATATCGCGGCCCGTTCTTCATTGTATGATCGTATTCGGGCCAGACAGTATGATGATCGCCATTTATGTGTCCTTGGAGATAGAGTTAGGCACGGAGATGCCAAGCAGGTTACGATTTATGTTAAGGGGGTTTTGAGGATGCAGGGTACCTGATGTGGATGGTATTCGTGAGTTGATACTTCATGAGGCCCATAGTTCCCGATATTCTATTCATCCGGGTGCCGCAAAGATGTACCAGGACTTGCGGCAACACTATTGGTGGCGGAGGATGAAGAAGGATATTGTAGCTTATGTAGCTCGGTGCTTGAACTGTCAGCAGGTTAAGTACGAGCACTAGAGGCTTGGTGGTTTGATGCAGCAAATTCAGCTTCTCGAGTGAAAGTGGGAGCGTATCACCATGGACTTTGTAGTTGGACTCCCACAGACTCAGAGGATGGTTGATGCAGTATGGGTCGTTGTGGATAGGCTGACCAAGCCAGCGCACTTCATTCCAGTATCAGTTTCGTATTCAGTAGAGAAGTTGGCAAAGATCTATATGAGAGAGATTGTTAGACTACATGGTGTTCCCATATCTATTATATCAGACCGAGGTACTCAGTTTACCTCCCTTTTCTGGGGAGTATTTCAGCGATAATTGGGCACCCAGATTGATTTGAGCACAACATTTCATCCTCAGACGGAAGGGCAGTCCGAGCGTACTATTCAGATTTTGGAGGATATGTTGCGAGCTTGTGTCATTGACTTTGGTGGTTCATGGGACCAGTTCTTGCCTTTGGCTGAGTTTGCCTACAACAAAAACTATCAGTCGAGCATTCAGATGGCTCTGTATGAGGCGTTGTATGGTAGACGGTGTCGGTCTCCAGTCGAATGGTTCGAGACGGGAGAGGCTAGATTGTTGGGGTCTGATTTAGTCCAGGATGCCTTGGACAGGGTGAAGATCATTCAGGATAGACTTCGTACAGCTCAGTCCAGGCAGAAGAGTTATGCGAATCGCAGAGTTCGAGATTTGGCATTTATGATAGGCGACCGGGTATTTCTTCGGGTGTCGCCCATGAAGGGCGTGATGAGATTCGGAAAGAAAGGCAAGTTGATCCTTAGATACATTGGTCCATTTGAGATTCTGGACAAGGTAGGAGAGGTGGCGTACAGACTTTCCTTGCCACCTAGTTTGTCAGTTGTGCATCCGGTATTTCACGTGTCTATGCTCCGGAGGTACATTGCAGACCCATCTCATGTACTTGACTTCAGTGGTGTCCAGTTGGACAAGGATTTGTCTTATAAGGAGGAGTCGGTAGCCATATTAGATCGACAGGTGCGACAGTTGAGATCAAAGAGTTATCCTTCGATTAGTGTTCAGTGGAGAGGTCAGCCTGCAGCTACTTGGGAATCCGAGCCCGATATGTGGAGCCGTTATCCCCACCTTTTCCCCGATTCAGGTAATTTTATATGTCCGTTCGAGGACAAACAGTTGTTTTAGAGGTAAAGATTGTGATGACCCAAAAGGTCATCTTGTGTAATTTAGCAAAAACTGTGTTCTGAGGCCCCGAAAGCCTCCGTTAATCTCACCTTGATGTGCGTGCATAGCCCGAGCGCGTAGCCGGGAAGTCTTTATGTGGAATTGTGTTGAATAATTGAATTTATGATAATTAATGGAATAAAGTTGACTGTGGTCAACATTTATGGTAAACGGACCCAGACTCGTGATTTGACGGTCCCGGAGGGTCCGTAGGAAAATATAGGATCTGGGCGTATGCCCGGAGTCGAATTCCGAGGTCCCAATTCCGAGAAATGAATTTTTAAAGAAAATTGTGTTCTAAAAATAAGAAAGACTTTTGAAAATGAATTTTGATGTGAAATCTGTGTTACTAAGCCCGTATTATAATTCCGGAGCCCAGAACAGGTTCGATATGTGTTATGTGGGTTATCTGTAAAATTTGGAAAGAAACGGACTTGGTTTGACGTTTTTCAGATCAAAATTGGAGAATTTAGAAGTTTATGAAGTTTGAGGAAATTCTATGGATTTTTGAGTTTTATTCACTATTTTTTATGTCATTTTGATGGTTATAATACTGGGATAAGTTCGTAGGATGATTTTGAGGTCGTGTGTATATTTGGTTTTGAGCCCCGAGGGCTCGGGTGAGTACCTAGTAGGTGTCGGGGTGCAAAAGAGTTGTAAAATCTGGTGTGTTGTGCTCTTTCTAGTGTCCAGTCATTTCTTCTCCGCGATCGCGGTGTGTTGCACGCGATCGCGATGTGTATTTTGGGAAGGGGATCAATTTGCTCTGCGCGGTCGCAAGGAGCTGAGTGCGAACGTGGAGCCTCAGGGTTTAGCTCTACGTGATCGCAATCCCTTGTTCGCGATCGCGTAAGTCTCTTGTGGGGTTGGGGGCTGGGCAACAATTTGTTCTACGCTCACGCGATCTCTCGTTCGCGATCACGTGAGTCCGCATTCTAGTCCTCTGCGATCGCAATCCCTTATTCGCGATCGCGTAAGTATGAAACTAGTACTCTCCGCGATCGCGTAGAGTAAATTCGCCCAGTGATTTATAAAGTTCAAAAACAGAATGGTTACGGGATTCTTCTCATTCTTCACTTTTTTCTTCTTCTCCAACCCCCATTGAAGACCTCCAAGCCATTTTCTCCTCCATAGCAATTTGGACCTCCAAGCCATTTTCTCCTCCATAGCAATTTGGGTAAGTGTTCCTAACACCAATTTCTTCCACTTTCCTTCCCTAATCACTAGAATCTAGGCTTAAAATCCTAAAATTAAAGTAGAAATTATTTTGGGTAGAGTTAAGGATTTGGGAATTTTGGGTAATTCAACCTCAATTTGGGGTCGGATTTCAAAACAAATTATATATTTGAACTCATGGAGGTATGGGTGATCGGGTTTTGGTCTGAGCCTCGTGTTTGGGCCAAGTGGGCCCGGGGTCGAATTTTGTTTTTTTTGGAAGAATCATGGAAAATGCATATTTAGGCTTTGGGATTGAATTATTGAGTCATTATTGATATTGTTGAGTCGATTATGTCTAGATACTATCGTTTCGGAGTTGGATTCGAGAGGGAAAGCAGTGCTAAAGGCTTGATTGGATTCTCGGAATCGAGGTAAGTGTTTGGCCTAACCCTAGCTTGAGGGAATAGGTGTTGAGTCATATGTGATACGTGTTATTATCATGTTAAATGTATAGGTGAGGTGACGAGTACCTATACCTTGTTGTCAAGAATGTTCGTGAGTCATATCTTATGGTATATGTGTTTTCTTCGATATCCACTGTGTTATGAAGCAGCGTATATTTTTTTGGAGATTATTTAATTGTTGGAATACTTGGTTGGGAACACTATTGATTAGTTTTTCGGTTGAGGATCCTTTTGGTTTTGTTGTACGTTCAGTGAGATTGGTTATAGCTGGGTCCTTTGCCGGGACGGCGATATTTCTGTTATTGTTCCTTGCCGGGATGCTGTAAATTATGTTTTGTATTGTGGTTCTTCCTTGTCAAATTGTTGTTCTGATTATTGTTGGGTAAGGAAGAGTGTAAAGCACGAATGGTGATGTCGTGCATGATTCATATTAAAAGCACGAAGGTTAATGTCGTGTCGATATAGTGAGGTAAAAGCACGAAGGGTGATGCCGTGCTATGATTTATATTAAAAGCACGAAGGTTAATGTCGTGCTGATATTGTGAGGTAAAAGCACGAAGGGTGATGTCGTGCACTTGTCTTAGTGAGAATGAGAGTAAAGCACGAAGGGTGATGTTGTGCACTTGTTTTGGTGAGTATGAGAGTAAAACACAAAGGGTGATGTTGTGCACTTGTCTTGGTGAGAATGAGAGTAAAGCACGAAGGGTGATGTCGTGCACTTATTTATTCCCTGTTGTTGTTCTGATACTATACGGTTGCCATGTTCTGTTACTCAATAAGTGTTTTTCCCCTCTGTACCCTGGCATGTTCTTCCCGTATTTGTTCTTAATCGTTACTTCCTGCCGTTATTTCTATTATATATTATTGAATTGCACAGGTGTTTATTATTTGTCGTGTCCTAGACTCGTCACTACTTTGCCGATGTCAGGCTCGGCACTTACTCAGTACATGGGTTCGGTTGTACTGATGCTACACCTGCACTTCTTTATGTTGTACAGATTACGGTACTTGACCGGGTGGACAGTGATCGAGGGAGTGTCCTTCAGTCCACAGGCGACACTGAGGTAGTCCTGCAGGCGTCCGCAGGCCTTGGCGTCACCTCGTATCTCATTCCTTTTATTTATGTCTTCTCTTGTACTTCCGAGACAATTGTATTGTTCTGTTCACACTTTGTTTTTAGCAAAAATCTTAGACTGTTCGTGAAAATTTGTGACACCAGTCTTGGGGGTATGTTTAAGGAAATTTTGTGCGAATTATTTATTTAAGATGTTGAATTTCTTACCTTCCGTTTTCTCTTATCTATTTATTCTTATATGTCACTTATAAAACATGTTAAACAACAAAGGAATAAATCGGAATTACTAGTACCGTTGGCTTGTCTAGCGAGTTCAATGTTAGACGCCATCACGGCCTGAAGGTGGGATTTCGGGTCCTGACGCTGTCCTTAACTTTTTAACTTGGAATTCAAAGTTAAAGATTGTATGTACTTAAATTTGAACTTGGAATTCAAAGTTAAGGACCAAGTGTCCTCAACTTTTTAACTTGGAATTCAAACTTAAGGACCAAGTGTCCTCAACTTCTTAACTTGGAATTCAAACTTAAGGACTGTCTTTCCTTAAGTTTCTAATTTAGTTTCTTTCACAGGATTTAAAGAAAAGTCTAGGATCAAAGATTGATACTTTGTTGCAGATTTTTGTGAAAACTGATGAATGGAACATAGAGAGAGAATCTAGTGTTCCAATTAGTAAAGATGGAGTTGATGATCATAGTGATGGTACATAACCCACTATGACAATTAACAAAGATGCAGGTGTTGGTGAACGTAATGATACGGATGTGCATGCAGAAGTTCAGTATGAAAGCGATTATAGAGATGCACATCTAGATGATGAAATTGTTATTGGCACTCAAATTAGGAAAGGTTAGATATAGATTATGAATTTTTTGTCATTGAAATTTATATTAAATAGCGTAATACATATAAACTTTTTTGTGTTACAAATATATGTAGAATCTATTGATGGAGTGGAAGTTTAAGATGTTGTAGAATTTCAAGAGCATGAAAATCCAAAAGAGACGGGAGTAACAGAGAAAATTTGTAAATATGTAGTGCAATCTCAGGATTTAGAAAGTCCGTTGGGAACAAGTGTAAGTGAGATTGTATGCAAATGTTTAGAAGGAACATATGATATGTCTACACCTCTCGCATATAAAGAGAAGTTTGGATTTCAAAATTCTGCCAATCAAGGTTAGATGGAATTTTCATGTGTTTGTTGAATGTTAGTTTTAGTAAATTATTAGAATGGGTATTAATTGTAAATGTTACATAATCTTTTGAAGTTGCAATGGAAGAAGATGGAGTGGAGTATCAAGAGAGAACTGGAGTACAATCTCAAGATTTCGAAAATACCAAAGGAACAAGCATATGTGAGACTGTTTTCAAATGCATAGATGGAACTTGTGATCTCTCTACACCGCGCTCTCTTCCCGACAATATTGGAAGCGAAGAAAATGCTACTAAAGATAATTAGTTAACTGGGATCATCTTGACAGTTGCAAAAGGTTAGACAATTTTTTTTTTTAATTTTATACATAACAAGTACTAATTGTGTTAGCTCTTTTAAATATTTTGTAGAATCTTGTGAACTTGCAATTGAAGAACATGGAGAACAGTTGCAAGATAAAGAAAATGTGCAGTTGGAAGATAAAGAAAATGCAACCAATATGTCAGCTCAATCGTCTGTTGAAAAAATACAAGAAGGTAGTGTGAACGAGACATGTATTGATTGTGTCCTAAATATTATATTCATAATTGAAACTCCTGAAAACTTGCAGAAAACTAATGTGTATATATAGTTTTGTCTGCAGAGCAAAATAAAGATGAAGCTCTTAACCAATATACTAGGAAAAGGAAGAGAGGTGATAATATCGGTTATGATGGTCCATCATTTTCTATTCTTACTCCTACTCCTCCAAGTACACAAATGAACATTGATGAGGATTTGCGTATGGAGGTTGAAGGAAATGTTGAAGAAGAGTTTGGTCGAGGAAAAAGGAATAAGATGCTTAGTTGGCAGTTGAAATATCCTCTTGAACAGGAAAGAAAAACAACAAAATTGATGGCACAAAATGAAAATACTCCCAATAATTCAGGCTGGATAAAATCAAAATATACTCGTAAATGTATTTTTCATTATGCCAAAGATGATACAAAATTATTGAAGAAATTCATTGCGTGGTTGGGCAAGGAGAAAAGGAAAGGTCGCAAAAAAACGTAAGTCCCTTAATGTATTTTATTATTTGTTAATTGCTTAAATTTGTGTCCTTAACTTGTGAATTTAAATTGAGGACTAAGTGTATTGATTTTGAAATTCCTAAAGTTAAGTGTCCTTAAGTTCTGTGAATGTAAGTCTAAGTTTAGCACCAAGTGTCCTTAACTTTAGAACTTGGAAATCAAAGTTCAAGACCAAGTGTCCTTAACTTTTCAACTTGAAACTCAAACTTCAGGACCATGTGTCCTTAAGTTTTCAACTTGAAAATCAAACTTCAGGACCTAGTGTCCTTAACTTTTGAACATGGAAATCAAAGTTCAGGACCAAGTGTCCTTGACTTTTCAACTTGAAACTCAAAATCCAGGACCATGTGTCCTCAACTTTTCAACTTGAAACTTAAACTTAAACTTAAGGACCAAGTGTCATTAACTTTTGAACTAGAAACTCAAACTTCAGGACCAAGTGTCCTTAACTTTTGAACTAGAAACTCAAACTGCAGGTCCAAGTGTCCTTAACTTTTTAACTAGAAACTTAAACTTCAGCACCTAGTGTCCTTAAGTTTTGAACTTGAAAATCAAACTTCAGGACCTAGTGTCCTTAACTTTTGAACATGGAAATCAAAGTTCAGGACCAAGTGTCCTTAACTTTTCAACTTGAAACTCAAACTTCAAGACCATGTGTCCTTAAGTTTTCAACTTGAAAATCAAACTTTAGGACCATGTGTCCTCAACTTTTCAACTTGAAAATCAAACTTTAGGACCATGTGTCCTTAAGTTTTCTACTTGAAAATCAAACTTCAGGACCTAGTGTCCTTAACTTTTGAACATGGAAATCAAAGTTCAGGACCAAGTGTCCATAACTTTTCAACTTGAAACTCAAACTTCAAGACCATGTGTCCTTAAGTTTTCAACTTGAAAATCAAACTTCAGGACCTAGTGTCCGTAACCTTTGAACATGGAAATCAAAGTTTAGGACCAAGTGTCCTTAACTTTTCAATGTGAAACTCAAACTTCAGGACTATGTGTCCTTAAGTTTTCAACTTGAAAATCAAACTTCAGGACCATGTGTCCTCAACTTTTCAACTTGAAAAACTTCAGGACCTTAGTGTCATTAATTAGGAAATGAGGACTAAATTCTAATTTTCATATTTTTAAAATTTTCACAGGACAAATTGATATATATGCTGATGATAAATACTATTCCAAAGGCTAGTGGGAAAATTTGATTATTTGCATCCTTTAAAACTGAAATCATTAAAACACCACGAAATTTTGACTTCAAAAAAATTGCATCAACAGCAATCACTGGTCTACAATGATTCCAACCAGTTATTGATGATCCATATGTATAACACATATAAACAAACCTGAAAATACAATATAAAAGAAGGTTAACAGAAGTTAAGGACTGCACGTCCTTAACTTTTAAACATGCAAGTGGAAGTTAAGGACCCCCTGTCCTTAACTTCTGAACTTGAAAGTCAAAGTTAAGGACAACACGTCCTTAACTTTTTAACTGGTTAAAAACAGCATGTGCTAACGTTTATAAAACAGACTAATAAACTCTTTTTTGATTGTTTATCTGTTGTTGTCGTCTATCTTTATATTAGTATATGTTCCCGGATTTTTACTTCTCATCATATACAAGTATGAAGACAATAATTCATAATTCTCTTCAGGAGTTCATCTTATTAAAGCATAAGCATGTTGAATAGAACGCCACGCCTTGTGATAACCAATGTCTAGTCCATGCAATTTTTGCATTTATGCCATGACAAAAGCTGGTGTAACTTCAAACCTTGGGTCTCGAAGATTATCAATAATGTAACCACTAATCAACTTTAGAGTTGCATGCCTTTGATCAGCTTTCATAGTGTTAACTGCGCAGTCATGATTTTTCTCGATCTTTACTATCGTGAACAATGTTGAATCTTTAATTCTGAAAGAACGCACACTCCACCCACACCTATCATCATTGCATTTCAACGAATATCTTGTTGATCTTGATCTAACAACCTTGAATTCAAAATGTCCTTTAATTGCTATATTCGAAAAACAGTTAATTATACTTTTCTTTTTGTCAAATATTGATCCCACTTTTATTTCATCAAATGAAGCATTTTCTCTTAATATCATAGTTGGGGATTCTTTTTATTTCAAATTTGACCTTCGTCTAGTTAGTTGAGTAGAAGTTTTTCCAGCAACTTCTTCGATTACCAGTGCACTCTCTAAGACTTGAATACCCAAAGCTTGTTCGTTGTCAATCTCTAGAATGCTTTGTCCTTCAACTTGAATAGAATCAAATGTTTGAAGCAACTCTTCAGTTATTGGTTGAGCTTCAACCATATCTATTTCCATTATTTGTTGGCATTTGTTTTGATTGTCATGTTCAGTTTCTCTGTTGACATTTTCAAGGGTGCTTGTTGATCCAAAATCTCTTTGCGAAATATCAACAATGAAACGACAACCCTTGAAGAGTGAATAAGTTTTTAGTAACTCTATACATGTGTGAAGATCTAAATCTTTGTATACAAGCATTCCCTTGCTTGTTCCCAGGTTGATATCAAACCATATCATTGCTTCAAACTTGTCTCTATCCAATTCAATAACTTCAAAGATTTGTTTAATGAAATCTTCAAACTGAATTGCCTCAGGTACTAGAAAAAGCTTTGTTTGATGATCAAGATACTTATAGTCTTCAGTCCATCTACCATTAAATGCAACTATAATGCATATTGTTTCCATCCTGCAAGTCAAGAGCAATCCTTATAAATTAAGAACAAGTACTGTAAGTTAAGGACTAAGTTAAGGACCGAGTGTCCTTAACTTTTGAAATTAAAATTCAAAGTTAAGGACCAAGTGTCCTTAACTTTTGAACTTGGAACCTAAAGTTCAGGACCATGTGTCCTTAACTTTTGAACTTGAAACTCAAACTTCAGGACCAAGTGTCCTTAAGTTATGAAATTGAAACTCAAACTTCAGGACCTAGTGTCCTTAACTTTTCAATTTCAAAATTAAACTTCAGGACCTAGTGTCCTTAAGTTTTCAATTTCAATATTAAACTTCAGGACCTAGTGTCCTTAACTTTTCAACTTCAAAATCAAAGTTAAGGACAATTAACTTTTAAACTTGGAACCTAAAGTTCAGGATCTAGTGTCCTTAACTTTTCAACTTGAAAATCAAACTTCAGGACCTAGTGTCCTTAAGTTTTCAATTTCAATATTAAACTTCAGGACCTAGTGTCCTTAACTTTTCAACTTCAAAATCAAAGTTAAGGACCAAGTGTCCTTAACTTTTCAACTTGAAAATCAAACTTCAGGACCTAATGTCCTTAACTTTTCAACTTCAAAATCAAACTTCAGGACCTAGTGTCCTTAACTTTTTTAAACAATTCTCAAAACTATGATAGTATTTTCGTAATATTCAGAACAACAACAAAAAATTTAAGGACATTGTGTCCTTAACGTTTTCAATTAAATTTGAAACGGGGACACCAAATCCTTAACATTATGTCCTCAATTGTTATCGAATTATTACAGGACGCGATGTCCTTAAGCTTATCAATCTAGAAATTAAAAAAAAAAAAACTAATTCGTACCATCAAATTCATAGTAAAGAAATAAAAATCAACAGAAACACACAAAATCATAACTTAATGTAAATTTATGTTGATTTTTGGACGAGAAAGTTGAATACTATGGTTTGAAATCGGAGGGAGAAGCTTATGCAAGTTCGCGATCACAGTCGGGTAAGTTGAATAGTATTGCTGTTGTTGAAGTTAATTGTGCTGATCGTTAATAAAAGCTTAGGTATAAGTTATAGCAGAAGGGTATCTTCGTCCAGTCAGGTAAAAATTCATTAAACTAATGGCTAAACAATAAATATATTTAAAACACTAGCTTTAAAATAAAGACAACTTCTACTAGTGGCTATTTGTACACATCCCCCAAAAAAGAGGGTCTGCTGAATTGGGCCAATTTTAGCAGCCCAATCCCTATGTCTGCCCGGTCCATATCCCCTGACCCGACTGGCCCAATGGCATTTCCCCCTCATTAAAACCAAACTATTTTCCCCTCCACAAAGGAGGACCGGATCCCCTCCCAAAAATAAAACTGTAGCAGCCTTCCCTCTCCGCCTTCACCTCTCACTCAGCCGCCACCACTCTCTTTCTTCTCTCTCACCTCACTCAACTCTCACGGAACGACAAGCTCACCTCCACACTCTCCTCTGCTCACACACACAGAACGCGGAGAAATTGCTCACCTTCCTCTCACACGACTCTCACCGGCATTCACTAACCTCCCAAAAATTCATCTCACTCACACACTTCACGGGCACACACACGAAACAGCTGACAACCAATTTTTGGATCTTACAAAATCAGATCCGAAGAGAAAAATAAAAAAATTTAGGATGAAACCGTGATTTCTGCAATTGTTGAACTGCTGTTTATTGTTCTGGGTTTCCAAAGCTGTTTGATTTAAGGAATTGCTTCGTTTTCTGCTGTTCTCTTCTTGCTGCGGCTACGTCTAAGAATTCCAGGCCTGTATTTGGTTATCTACTATTATTTTCCAGCTAATAGGTATGTTAAATTCTATTCGTAATTCTTTTGAGCTTGAATCTGATTCACTTTGTAGGAATCCGAGAATTTGATTTTTTGTTTTAATTCTTTATTGATATGGGTATCCTTGTGCGCGGCAATCTGTTGTTTAGTTTGAAATATGGACATCTTTGGATTTTTAAGTGATTGAAGACTCTACGTATTTGCTTAAGAATGGTTAAATGTCTAGGACTTGGACTCCTCCCTTTTATTTGGTGGTTGAACTGTAAAGATACACTGTAGCGGCTGAAGGATAAACGTGGAATGATACATGGCTTTTAAAATGATGTTATTCTACTCGTAAGTGTCATTAGTGCACCTAAATGTTTACTCATGTTTAATTAAGGGAAGGATTTATGCTATTTCTAGTTAATACTTTGGATCTAATTATTCATCCCTTAATTAGTACTATAGAGATATTAATCCCAAGGCATTGAGTTGTTATAGAATTAGTTGAAGCACATCGTGGAATTTTGGTTGTTAACGCGATGCTAATAGGAATTGGTTTTGGGTTTTGTACCATTGTTTGTCGATTCTGGGAAGACGTAGAGGCTGCTTTAAATTTTGGAAGAAAACATGTCAAGGTGTAGGTAACAGAATTGGCCGAACTTCACGACCCCTTTATTGTTGGCCCGTTGATTACTTGTACTATGCATAATCGTGTCAATTGCAACAATAGCTAAGTGATAATACTTCCCGACAATAACTCCATAACTTATAACATTCACAATTAAATCTCAAAGTTAGGATTTGAATAATTCACTTGTTAGATATGCTTTTAGGCACGATTAATAAATCATCGTGACTATGGGTACTGTTTCCCATGGCATAGTCATGATACGTAAATCCCAATTCGCGTGTGCGTTTCATGTGACTCGACTATAACTTCAAACAGTAATAAAATAAACATGTTGTAAATTACGGATGCGTTTCACGTGACGCGGTTCACAATGTATACAAAAATAATAAGTGCCCGACATCACGACTTATTTAAATAAATTTCATAAATATTAAAAGCGGTTAAAAGTTAAAAATGCACGTAAGTCTTAAACATGTAATAAATTAGATAATCATGACAAGTATTAATTGTTAAGCGACCGTGCTAAAACCATGGAATTCGAGAGTGTCTCACACCTTCTCCCGGATTAACAGAATTCCTTACCCGGTCTTATGTGTCCGCAGACCATAAATAGAGTCAATTTCCTCGATTTGGGATTTTAAAATAAACCGGTGACTTGGGACACCATAATAATTATTCCAATTGGCCACTCTGAATTAAATAAATAATTCCATTTCAAATAATGTCACTTTAATTGGAAAAATTCCCTTATCTTCAGAAAAGGGAAGTGTGACACACCCCTCCCCCCTCCCCACTAGGCGTGGGCATAATACCGGCCGAACTGAAAAAACCGACCGGACCGTAAATTTCGGTTGTTCGGTTTAATCGGTTATTCGGTCTGTGTGCTGTTTACAAATTATTAAATTTTGGTGTTCGGTGCTGTTTACGGTTTTGGTGCCTCCGTTGTTCGGTTAACCGAAAAACCGGACATTTTTATATGGAACATAGTATTTACTAGGGGTGGCCCGGAACATATGGGACTATGGAGGACTTTTGAAAGCCCAATTTGGTGGGACCCAGTGGTCCTATTATCAATTATCATTAACAAATAAAATAAAAAGTAAGTAAATAGTCTCTACTCTTTAATATTATCGGAAGACAACAGTCCAACACCCCTAATTTTATCAGATTTTTCATTTTAAAATTTAGGGTTCACTTCACTTCACTCTTCTGGGACTGGCGACTACTGCTACTCATCCGAGTGACCGAGTCCGACTGTCACCGCTCTTATTCTCTTTCGAGTTCCGACTGTCGCTGATCCCGGCCTTCGCTGTTACTCCGCTGGCCACTGCCTAGTCTGCTTTTCGCCAATCCCCTGTTTCTTCTTCTTCTTCTTCAGGTGTTTTTTTTTTTTTTTGGTTTTTTTGGCTTTTTGCTTTCTTTGTAGTAAGATGCTTTTTGGCTTTTTGCTTACTACTTACTAGTGTTGTTTGGAAATTGTATTTCCATCGAAGGAGTGAAGGTGCATGTCCTTAATGTTTCAGTTCACTGAAGGTGCATGTACTTAAGAAAATAGTGCAGCTCGTCCTTTTCATTTTTTCTTGAGAGCTTTTTTATTTCAGAAGCAAATACATCAGTTGTTATGTCCTTTTTTTATTTTCTACGCGTTTTTATTTTATTTTGTTTTGCCACATCAGTTGTTAAGGAGGAAAATAATGCATTCTAAATATGTTGTAAAAAAATACCCGTTTAGTTTAAGTGTTCAATAATATGGGGTATTTATGTATTTTGCCTAAATTAAAAAAAGAAACAATAATATTTGCTATTCCTATTTTGTTTTGGAGTTAGCTTAAAAAATAAGAATCGCTAAGTCTTCACCCCCAATACCCTTCCCCTCTTTCCATCGCTCTGATTTCTGGCCGCCGCCATTGTTCAGTGCCACCATGCCAACCGTCAGCGTTGGAAGAGACCGTCTGTTCGAAGCCCTAGGCTGTATTTATAGTGAGTTTTCTTTTTCTCTCTCCCACTTTTTCCCTTTCGCACACTATCAAAATAGTGGCGTTCAAGTACCATCTAATTGAACTCATTTTTTAATGTGAATTTTGCAGCCTATGAAGAATTCGACGAATTGTGCTTTAAGTTCGGTATTGAGCTCGAGGAGGCTGTAAGCACCACCGAATCTCGCTTATTTTATCATAGTTGTTATTTTTATATTTGAAAATCTAACTGAATTATCATACTTGTTCCTTTTTTATGAACTGCCCCAGTCCTGTTTGATAACTACATTACTATTTGAGAATCAAACTGTTCAATCTTAGAATGTTTTTTTCAAAATATTATATAAATATTTTAACAATTTTAAAAAAAACTATTATTTAGTAGTAATATTTTTAATTATTCCCAAATATGTTTTTTTTGATAACCAAGAAATCTCCGGGGGCAAAATGGCTCCAGGTTAGTGCCACACGGTTCTATACTCAATAGATAATGGGTCAACCCCTCTACCCTTCTCAACTTAAATTAACATCCCAAATAAACTTGATCAAAAAATAATATCCCAAACAAACTTACTCGATAAAAAAATAAGATCCCAAATATGTAGATATTTGTTTTCAAAAAGTTGTGAATTGAGCATTTTTTATGCTTTTATACTCTGGGTCAGTAACATTTATGGGGATGGTGGAGTAATTTATATAATCGTTCCTTTCGTACCGGCCTTCTGATTATAATACTCAGTTTTAGTCTAATTGGTGTGCTTGCTGCTGCCCTTCCTTTTATCTTTTCCCAAGCCGAGGGTCTTCCGGAAACGGTCTCTCTGCCTTCTTGAAGGTAGGAATAAGGTCTGCATACATACTACCTTCCCCAGATCTCACTTGTGGGGTTACACTGGGTCTGTTGTTGTTGTTGTATGTGTTCTTCTCTTCAGCAAGTTTATTTCATCCAAGCATTGGTTGTTAGTACTGAGTTTATGCATGTGTGAAAAAAATGTAGACAACAGAAAAAGCAATGCAAAGAAAAGAGAAGCATCTGGAAGAAGAGGCGACGGAAGATGATGGAGAGATTATATACAAAATTGAAGTTCCAGCAAACAGGTGGTCCTTTGTGCTTTTTATAATTAGATTGCTGAATGAATTTTCCTGAATTGGTAGAAAATCTTGGGGTTTTTGATTATGCTTTGAATATTTGGAAATAAGTATAACTGATTTTCTGTGGTGGCTTACTAGCATTTTGCGCTTAATTCTGTTTAGTGGCGTGGGATTGTTAGAAATTTTAATTATTCGTTATTTGAAGCATAACAGCGGTGCTGTTAATTCGGCACTGGCAGTGTAATATGTTTTCATTCAAATTGGTATTGCAGATATGATTTGCTTTGTCTTGAAGGGCTAGCTCAAGCTCTCCGAATATTTGATGGGCTCGATACGATCCCTACATATAAGGTGGCAGATATTGGTAATGAATCTATGCTTGAAATGCGTGTCGGAAAAGAGGTACGACTTGATAAAGCTAATTTTTTGTTAAGTTTTTGTCCACCACTAAATGTGTGGTAAAGAAACTAAAATGGCTATAAAGAATTTTCTTATTGCATTAACCATTGTCCTTTCCTGTTTAGACATCCAAGATCCGCCCATATGTTGTGTGCGCTGTCTTAAGAGGTGTAACATTTGATGAGGCTAGGTACAATAGCTTCATTGATCTACAAGATAAGCTGCATCAGAACATTTGCAGGTATTACTATACTATAAAGAGCAGTTTGAAATTCCTATATACCTTTTCTTTTCAGCGGAAATTCCTATTTGCTTACCTCTTTTAGTTGCTTTGGTTTCTGTTAGTCCTACGTGATGTTAAATTTTTCTTGGTGACATCTTGAAGTAGTGGTCGATTACTTGGGGGTGGAATTAATTCTTATACTTTTTATCTTTTTATTTCTCGGCTGTAATAAAAATTGTAGTTATGCTGTTAGCTCTCATAAGGAAATCACTGGGTAGATAACTTGCACTGGTTTTCCTGAACTTACCATGCGTGTATGATGCTTCTATACATGGGTTGGATACCCTTCAGTTCTTTTTCCCCCTTTAAAGGGAACTTGACTTGGAAAGAAATTATTTAGAAACCTTAGCTTGTTCAGTAAATGAGACTGGAAGTTTATAGATAAATTATGATACGATAAGGGTTACTCTAATTATGCGCATTAGCTTATTTGTTGCAAAAAAATAAATGGGGTTATGTTCTCAAGGTCTTTTAGAGCTTATGAGGGTTAAGAAATACAATATATTTCACCTCGATGAGAGCATAAGTCTTTTTCTGGGATAGACATAAAGCATGTGTCTTCTCTTGTACTAACAATGCACCATTTATTTTCTAACATTTTGGAGACCAATTTTACGAGTCATGTAACATGACTCAGGATGTACCCATTAATGATAACTTCTTGGTGGTAGAGAAGGGTACGTTTTGATAGTGCCCTCTCTATGCTATATCAACGCACAACAATTAGAAGCTTTTATTGTTTCTTGAAGTAAGAAAGAGCTCACAGTTTTTTTGTTGTTGGTTAAACTGTAAAATAAGGAAGAATTCACAGCTGTACTAGCATAAGAGCAGTTATAATAGCACAAGACGTACTTTAAAAAAACTCTGTCGCAGGCAAATAGTCTGGTAATCATTGTAGAAAGTTATTGTATCACAAAGTTCTGAACGTCTGTTAAAGGTGGAAGGGTAAGGTGACATTCGAAATGTTTGCAAGTTTGGGTAAAACTTGTCTTCAGATCTATTTGTAAAATATGTAAAGATAGAAAGCAGGGGGTATCTTTTAATTCTTGAATTCTGGGGAAACTTGTGTATCGATGGATGCAATGGCTTACATGCTGAGGAGAGAGTGTGCAAATAGTGTAAAAAGTAGCTGGATTCTATTTAATTGCTTAAAGAGGTATCCAGAGAACAGAAATTATTCTCTATTTCTTTCCTTTTCATTTCTACTTTTGGGGTAGGGTTGTATTTTTTTGTTTCACTTCCGTTAGATGTAGAGGATCATTGACCTTAACTATCCCTTCATTTTTTTTAATCTTAACTGGTATACTGCGTTTGGGTCAGCTTGCGCGCACATTGACTATTCCATCGGTGCATGCTATCTCCCACTAGATATTGAGCTTTCACCAGATAACTCTACCTAAACAAAGTATAGGTAGATGAGTAAGACATCAACTAGTATTTTCTGTCTATGCTGGGATTGAAGCATGGTCTCCCATGTTTTAATCCACTTCATTGACCACTAGGCCACATCCTAAGGTGGTGATGGTGCTTATTATTATTATTACGGAAAATGGTTCAAAATGCCCTTAAACTATTGGAAAAGGTTTTAAAATACCCTTCATCCACCTATTGGGCTAAAAATGCCCCTCCATCCACTTTTTTGGTTCACTTATGCCCTTTGGCCGTTAGATCAATGCTAAATTAAAAATAATTATTATTCTTTTTGTTAAACTTAAAAAAAAAAATATTTTGCAAAATATTTTCGTTTTTTTAAACTAATGCAACAAAAGTCCACTAATTTAGTAAGGTCTTCTTCTTCTTTTTTTCCAGTTTTTACAAAAAACAATTCTGTTTTTACAAAAAAATATTTTTTTTCCAGTTTTTAAAGCATTTTTTTGTAAAAAACTGAAATTTTTTGTAAAAACAGAAAATAAATGTTTTTAATAAAATATCTCGTTTTTTAAAAACTGAAAAAAATATTTTCAACAAAATATTTTCGTTTTTGATTTTTTTTTCCAGTTTTTTTAAAACAACGAAAATATTTTTTCTTTAAAAAAAATGAAAAACGAAAATAAAACGAAATGCTTTAAAAAACTGATTTTCTTTTTTTCAAAAACGAAAATATTTTGTTGAAATTTTTTTTTTTCAGTTTTTACAAAAAAATTGCTTTAAAAAACTGAAAAAAATGAAAAATATATATAATTTTGTAAAAACTGAATTGTTTTTTGTAAAAACTGAAAAAAGAAGAAGACCTTACAAAATTAGTGGACTATTGGTGCATTAGTTTAAAAAAACGAAAATATTTTGCAATTTTTTTTAAGATTTACAAAAGAATAATTATTAATTTTTAATTTAGTATTGACCTAACGGTCAAAGGGCACAAGTGAACTGAAAAAGTGGATGGAAGGGTATTTTTAGCCCAATAGCTGAATGAAGGGTATTTTTAAACCTTTTCCAATAGTTTAGGGGCATTTTGAACCCTTTTCCGTTATTATTATTATCGACCACCAGGCCACACCCTTATGGGTTGTCAATTTTGAACTTTGGCCAACCCGTATGGGTTGTCAATATTGAACTTTTTCCCTGAGCAGTATCCATACAAAACTATTATGAATCATTACTGAATTATATTGTGGGGAATCACATCGTTATTATCTTTAAAAATCCTGCATATGTTTTCTCCTGCTCACGCTTAGGTCCTTGTTGTTTATTCTCTTTTTTGCTTTTCCTAGGCGAAGAACCTTAGTGGCAATTGGTACCCATGACCTAGATACAATTGAAGGACCTTTCACATATGAGGTATACTCCAGTTGGTATAATTAACTCAAAGTTTTCCATGTATTACTAGTTCTCAAATTAGAGTGACAGCCTGATTTTTCCGTGTAAATCTGATTTTCATGTACTGCGTTCTTTTCCCTAAGTAGTTTCTGATTGGATACTGAAACCTTTTGCCCCTCTAATTTCAGGCTTTGCCTCCTTCGGAAATTAATTTTGTGCCATTAAAGCAGGTAACTGGTTTTATTTTGGCAGTTGGCCTAGGTTATGTTGGTGTTAATGCTGATATTGAAATTGGTTGTTTTTTCAGACCAGAAACTTCAGAGCTGATGAGCTGATGGAATTTTACAAAGTGAGTTGCAACTTAAGCTTATTCTTAGTCTGATTATTATTGTTTCTTGTTTAGGTGTTACGTTGAAGATTTACTGAAGTTAATTTTATGCTTTAAACAACATCTCTAACACATTGCCGCCCTGAATTTTTAGTCGGATTTGAAGTTGAAGAAGTTTCTACACATAATCGAGAATTCACCAGTGTACCCTGTTATATATGATTGTAAAAGGTATCCAGTTTACAAATGAGCCTTCTGGTCTGGAGCTATCTTACTGCATTTATTTATTTCGCTGCATGCCAGTTGACCTCTTTGCTTACAGTTCATGATAAGAATTTTTGGCTTGAAAATAGTGAGAGTAATTAACTTTTTTGTGGGTCTTGAGACTTCTTTACTCCAATAGTTATATAGTTTCAGGTGTACTCCCTCTGTTTCAATTTATGTGACATAGTTTGACTCAACACGGAGGTTAAGAAAAAAAGGAAGACTTTTTAAAATCGTGGTTTTGAAAGCTTAAAGGGTAAAAACTTTTGTGAGGCCTTCAATTTATGTGGCCCTAAAAGCTTCTCATTAAGCGTAAAATAGGTAAAATGAAAAATTCTGTTTTTCAAATATAGAAATGTTTCATTTGAGCTGTCAGATTCTTCTCTCTTTTAATCTTTGCATCTTCTGGATGCTTTTAATGATATTTCACTTCATTAAAATTTTTTAATTAGAAATGTGTCATTCTTTTTGAAATGGACTAATAAGGAAAGTGTGTCACATAAATTGAAACTGAGGGAGTACTACTCTATTTTGCTTGCACATTCTGAATGGGATAGCTATTGATAAACTGTCCAATAAAACTCGAGAAACTATTAGGCAAACTGTATGGAGCCTGTCAGCACTCATTTTTTAGTTGGATATATCCTAGGCAGATTATTTTGTCTGGGATAGCTATTAATAGCTGTTTGGAATCTAATAAAATTGTCTATTGGAAACAGCCTCTCTACCTGCATTAGGTAGGGGTAAGGTTTGCGTACTGACTACTCTCCCCAGATCCCACCTGCTCCCACCTGCTGGGAATATACTGGGTCTGTTTGTTGTTGTTGTTGTTGTTGTTGTTGTTAATCTAATAAAATCGATATGTTTACTTATCAAAGAAAGAAATACTTGAGATGCTTAGCTGTTATGAGAAGTGCTCAATACCTGAATGAATGTGAAGGAACACTATCTTTCTGCAACTCATTAATCTCTGTCTGTTATGCAGGACTGTTTTGTCTTTGCCCCCCATTATTAACGGTGCACATTCGGCCATTACATTGAAAACAAAGAACGTGTTTATAGAATGTACAGCCACAGATTTGACGAAGGCTAATGTTGTTTTGAACACAATGGTAGGAATAGAAGAAGCTGAGGGGCTCTTTTTCTTTTCCTCCTTCAGTTTGCTGGGTGTCTGAATAATTAAATATTATCTGCAGGTAACTATGTTTTCAGTGTACTGTGAGCGGAAGTTTGAAGTTGAACCAGTTAAAGTAACATATCCTGATGGAAAATCGTTTGTTTATCCTGATCTCTCAATCTACAATATGAATGTTCCTTTGTCCTACATCACTGGCGTCATTGGAGTTCAATTGCCAGAGAATGAGGTATTATAGAGTTTCTTTCCATTTTTTCTTCTTATCTCATATACACAAGTTTCTGTCATTTTATCTTCTAATCTTCATGTGAAGATTATGATATTGGTCAAATATCACAAATGTTCTGCAATTTCCAATATACGAGATATTCAGAATTTAGCTGACAGAAACCTGTGTGCTATGGTGACTATACCAACTCCACATGGTTGCATAGACATTAGTGTGAGTGGTGGATATTGTTACAGTGTGGGGATTTTGATTGGTCTGTAGTATAACTAATGCCTTATAGGAAAATAGGACATCCCTAAAATGCATCATATACAATGATAATTGATTTTTTTAGTACTTCCATGTTTGTCTTGAAGCACCGAGTGTTTACTCCTTCCATCAGATTGATGGAAACTAAGATACCACTCACTGTACTAGGACATCTTTCTATTAGCTCTAGCTGCCACTAGATGCGATTTTTTGAAAAATTCTGTAGCTTGGCTTATTTGGAAGGGAATTGTGAATAACTATATGTACATTTGGATGAAACTGATTTGAAGTTGATTCATTTGCAGACAAATTTTGCTTGGCACAAGTGTTTGATTTAAAGAATATATAGTTTTGGAGAACCACTAATTTGCTTTAACAGTCAAATTGTTTAGTATTGGGGTGAAATAGGTCCAAATAGAAGGATGGATATAGGGGATTCATATAGCCAACCCAACTAGTTTTGTGTTGAGGCGTTCTCCCCTTGGACCGACTACAACAAGCTCGCGACCGGAGGAACTACATATAAGTTGACACGAGTTGCAGCTCCTCTTACTAACATTTAAACATATTCTTGGTCGTCCTTAATGGAATTGAGATTCCACAATTTGATTGTCTTTTAAAAATTGAGCCAGATAACCAGAATATATGGAGTTACCTTTTTTTACTAGTTAATGTACATGTGAACATTAGAGTCATCAATCTATGAGCTTGTCCTCCCCAAAGTTTGGAATTAATAAATCCAAATGCTACCTGAAACATTTTGGTAATTGTATAGGTTTAAGAGGGATTAGGGTGGAGAATAATGATTGGATTCATGTTTGGCACCAAGGGGGGAGCACTCCAAAAGTGTATATGGACTCCAAAACTTTATGATATCTGAAGAGGATGCCAAAAACAACTCGGAAACTATCCGAGTTACTCTCAAATCCCTACAGATAACTACAAAAACTTCACTGTTTTTGAAAGGCATAAGAATGCCATTAAAGCTGGACTCAGGAGAAAAATTCATCAACGTGAGAAGATGCAAAACATGACATTCAAGTTTCAAAACTAAGAGAAGAAATGAAAAACAAATTGAGTAGCTGAGTCGCCAAGCCTAATCAAGAAAGCTTTTTTATGTTGTTTTTTTGAATTACTTTTCCATGTCTTAAATGTGCTTCAGAAAGTATCATCAAACGTGAGGCTGCGGTGTGATTCTGATCTGCTGGTTCAGTGTTCGGAAATCACATGTACTCATGGTACATGTGTTGACTTTTATAATATGTCCTTTCTGGGTTCCCCTGCTATATACCTTGGACCACAACTTGGGCGGTTTGAGAGGGAGACCTTTGAATTTTTAGGATAAAAGTATACTTGGTAGCAGATTGACCCGCTATAATTTTTGCATGTATGACATGGCTGGTTTAACATCATTTACTTTTTTAAAAGCTCACCATCTTTTCGGCAAAATTCCGCATGATAAAGTAGCATTTATATTGATTACATTAATATTTTAAGATTACAAATTGCATAAATATCATTAACTTATCTTAGTAGGTCAATGGTTATTTTTTATTAAAATTTGTTTGATTTTAACTTACTTTTCATTTGTAACTATTTTTTTTTTTGAAAAAGGTAACATAGTTGTATATTGATATAAGACTTCACTAAAATTGTGAAGTCACCCATAATTACAAAGGGACTGCCCTTGCAAAAAAAAAAAAAAAGAGACAGTCCTAGTCCTTGGTCATCTTACAAGGACTCTAATACATCTAAAATGGATTCGTGATCCTCCAAAAGCTTCCATTTACACCAAAAATAAAAAAGAGCTAAACATTTCATCTTAATCTTCTGAATGTTGCTAGACTTGTCTTCAAAACATCTTTGATTCCTTTCTTCCCACACTGTCCACCATATGCATGCTGGGACAATCCTCCATCTCTCCCTTTCTGTAGATAGTGAACCCTCTTTACTCCAGCTTGCTAGAGTATCATGGACTCTTCCTGGCATTGCCCATAGGATACCTTTCAGACTGATGAAAATTCTCCATATCTGGGTGGTGAACTTGCAATGCAGAAAGAGATGGTTAATTGTCTCTGCCTCCTCTTCACATAGATAACATTTGGAACACAATTGGAATCCTCTTCTTGTTAGGTTGTCATGAGTTAGGACAGCTTCTCTTGCCAGTAACCATGTGAAACATGCCACCTTGTATGGAATTTTTACTTTCCATATCATCTTCCATGGCCAACACTCCACCTGATTATTGGATAAGTTGAACTCCTTATAAGCATCCTTAACCGAGAATTTCACTTGACTGTTGCCTTGCCAATTGATCATGTCTTGGTCTTAGTTTGATATGATGCCTCTGAACTGCTGCACGGAACTGTAGAATTCCACTACTCTGTCAATCTCCCAATCATTTAACAATCTTCTGAATGTGAGATTCCATCCTTGATCTGTCCATACCTCTTCTATTGTTGCATTCTGTTGTTGACAAAGCTGAAGATATCAGGGAAGAGGACCTTCAGTGGTCCTTGTCCTAGCCAGTTGTCCTCCCACAGTGAGATCTTCCTACCATTTCCAACTTGGAACTTTGCCTTGTTAACTAACTTTGGCCATAGGTTCCTGAATGATCTCCACAGACCGACTCCATATGCTCTTCTTACTGCTTTGCTTGTCCAGCTTCCTTCCTTTCCATATTTTTCCTTAATCACTTCTGTCCATAATGTTTGCTCATCTGCAGCAAATTTTCACAGCCACTTCATCATCAAGCTCTGGTTCTGTATTTTCAGATTTTTGATCCCCAAACCCCCTGTTTTCTTGCTTGTAATTAGGTCACCCCACTTAACCAGGTGGTACTTCTTCTTCTCACAGTTACCTTCCGGTAGAAAGTTCCTTCTTAGAGCATCATTTCTGTTTACTACACTAGCTGACATTGGGAATACAGACATCATGTATGTAGGCATGACATCAAGAACAAACTTAATCAAGATCAACCTCCCTCCCATTGACAGATATTGATTCTTCCAATTTGTCAGCTTCTTTTCATATTTCTCCAGTACATTATTCCATATCCCTTTTGATTTACTCTTGGCTCCCAAAGGCATCCCCAGATATACTGTAGGTAGTTCCCCCACCTTCCCCCCCAAAACATTGGCCAGATTTTGTAAATCTATAACCTCATTAACTGGGTAAATAAAAATTTTTTGCGAGTTAATGTGCAATCCAGAAGTGGCTTCAAACAGGATGAATATCACCCTTAGGACTTTCACTTTCTCTCTTTCTGCTTCACAGAAAACCAAAGTGTCATCTGCATATTGTAAGTGGGAGATCCTTCTCTTGCTGTCTGCTCTATTGGTCATTTTAAAACCCCTGATCCAGCTATTTGTCTGTGCTATCTTCAGCATTTCATTCAACCCCTCCATGGCTATGATAAGTAGAAAAGGGGAGAGAGGGTCCCCTTGCCTAAGCCCCCTCATCGAAGGGAAAAATCCAACTGGAGCTCCATCGATAAGGACTGAGAAGCTCACAGTAGATATACAGTATGCTATCCAGCTAGTCCATCTTCCTCCAAATCCCATCCTCCTTAGAATGTCAAGAAGGTACCTTCAGTTCAAATGATCATATGCCTTCTCTATATCTAGCTTACATAGGATCCCAGGAGCTTTGCTTGAAATTCTTGTGTCTATGCACTCATTAGCTATCAAAACAACATCCATAATCTGTCAGTAGCTTGGAAATGATCTTATAAATGCTACTAATCAGACTTATGGGTCTGAAATCTTTAACTCTTTGGCCCCCACCTTCTTAGGAATCAAAGCCACAAAGGTGGCATTCATACTTTTTTCAAATACACCTTGCTCATAGAAGTTCTGGATAGCTGCTACAACTTCTTTTTTTACCACCTCCCAGCAGTTGTTGAAGAAAGCCATTGAGAAGCCATCTGCTCGTGGTGCTTTGTCCCCTGCATATGCCTTGACACTGTCCCATATTTCCTGTTCTCCAAATGGGCTTTGCAACATTAAATTGTCCTCTTATGTGATCATTTGGTTGATACTATTGAGCCCTGTTGGCCTCCATTCTTCTTCTTCTGTGTACAACGACTTATAGTATCTGATAACCTCCCTTTTGATGTCTTCCGGAGACTGCATAGTCTCCCCTTCTACCAACAATTGGTCTGTGTTGTTATATCATCTATGAGCATTAGCTGTTCTGTGAAAGAACTTGGTGTTTCTGTCTCCCTCTTTTAACCATAGAGCCCTGGACCTCTGCCTCCATGCTATTTCTTCATTGCTAGCAATTTCCTTTCCTCAAACTCCAGTGATAGAGAGTTCTTCGAGAGGATCTCTTCTTCAGTCAAACTCCTTTGTTCATGTATTCCTTCCAGTTCTGCAAGTTGCTGCAAGTTGGCTGAGGACACTTGCCTTCCGTTGAGCTAGGTTGCCTTGTAAGGTTCTGCTCCATTCCTTGAGCTTGTTCTTCAGTGCTTGGAGTTTAGAGACCAATATAAAGTCTGACCTCCCCTCACAGTTGAAAGACTTCCACCATTCTTCAATTCTCTCTTTAAATCCCTCAGTATGTAACCACCAATTTTCAAATTTGAAATATGATTTGACTGGTTCCCAGCTTCCACACTTGAGCATCAATGGAAAGTGATCTGAATTCACCCTTTGCATCACCTGTTGTTTAATGCTTCTAAAATCTTCATTCCAGTCCGAAGAAATCAGAAGTGTATCCAATCTAGCTGCAGTAACATGCCTCTCCCCTTTTCTCCATGTGAAGTCCCCCTGCTAACTGAATATCAACCAACTCCATGCCTTCAATAAAGTTTGAGAAATCCAACATTCCTCTAGAGATTTTGGTGCAATTCTTTTTTTCCGATGGATATCTCACAGTATTAAAATCCCCACACACCACCCATGGTCCAGTAAAGAGACCCCTAGCCCCTGCCAACTCCCACCATACTTCTTCCCTGTTTCTTCTATCATTAGGAGCATATACAGCTGATAGATGCCATGTATAATCTTGCGTCTTGCCTAAGAATTTACATGTAAGTGTATGAACCCCTACCTCACATACTTCCCCCTACCAAACTCTACCATTCCACATTACTAAAATTCCCCTCTTGTCCCACTAGCCTCCAATTGAGTGTATTTCACCCACTTGTGACCCCAAAGATCTCTAATTATCTCCCTAATATCCCCTTCAATTTTAGATTCTTGAAAGCAAACTATTTCTGCTTTCCAATTAAATAGCAGGCTTTTAATAACTCTCCTTTTCCTCACCCTATTCAACCCCCTCACATTCCATGATAATATGTTTACTATCATTAATTCTGGCTGATAATGCTTCCTCCTCTACTTCTTGTTCCATTGCTCTTGAAATTGCTTCCTATTTCTAGGCCTTTTAGTTCTTTGAATCCCCTTTTCCTTGGTGTCTGGTTCACTGGTGATACTTCTTTCCCTTTATTTATTTGTCCTCTACTGTCAATTCTCATGGACAATTCCAAAGCTTCTCTTTCACAACCATTAAAATCCAGCCCAAATTCTTTGCTGAGTTTAATGATGTTCTGGTGCACCCAAATAGATGCTTCAAACTCCAGGTCTTCTTCAGGTTCTAAAATCTGCTGGGTTAAGGGCACTGCTTCTTCAATTGCCCATGCATCACACCTATCTGTATCTGCTTCTTGCATGTGCATGTTGCTGCACTTCTCATTTTCTTCTGTTGTTCCTTTATTCCCTGCCTTGGTTACTATTTCATTTTCCTCGATCAATATCATCTGTTTTCTTCCTTCTTTCTCGTCTTCCTTCTCCTTTTCTTGCTCTCCTTCTTCTGTTCTTTCATCGCTGCTCTTGTCTTTTAATTTCTCCACCAGGGCTATAGTTTGATCTCCCTTTAAAGTCTTGGACTGGATGGCTTTTAATTCTTCTTTAAAGGGGTCAATTCTGGGCCTTGGTGTGGGCTTGTTAAAAGCCTTCTCTTCAGAAATTGTTTGGGCCAAAAAGTCAGGGCCCAACTTCTTTATAACATTGGTCTGTATGGTCTTGTTATTATAAGTTAAAAAGTCATATGACATGTCACATGAGGTACTAGGTTTAGACCAGATACACTCATGACCTGTCATAACTTTAAAACATCGAGCCCCTCCCTCAGTACTTTGGTTGTACTTTATTAATCACTGGTCCAAGCTTTTATCTTCTTCGTCCTCAACAGCAGCGGTTCTCGCCGGCAGCTCACTCCAGATCTGCATTTCGAAGACCATTCCTTCGGATTCCACCTTCACCATTTTAGGAAATCCATCTCCTTTAGCCCTTATTCTTGCCCATTTCAGGTGGTTTTTTAATTCTGTTTCCTCCTCTGTATCGACCCATCCACCACAGACATCTCCAATTTCTTTGAACACCTTTTGAGACCACAAATGGAGAGGAAGCCCCACTATCCTTATCCATGCATGTGATATTCTTTCAGATGTTGGAATTGCTCCCACCGTTGGACACCACCATTGAAGCTTCACTTTGAATTTCTTCCAAAACCATTCTATTTTCAGAACTTGGTCAGCTATTGCTTTCGATGGAAATTCGAAGAGGAATCTGTGCTTTTCCATCTCATATATGTTGATGTCTTTGGTTTGCTTCCAAGAGATCGAGGCCCATTTTCGAACGTCCGACAAATTCACCATTTCTGGACTGTCTTCTGGGAAGAACCCTACCAAACATCTAACCAACAGCTCATTGTGCTTGTAGTTCCCATCTATATGTATGATACCTTCAGTTTGGTATAATTCATTTCTCTACCTACCCATTTATGACTCCTGACAATGTTGGAGTACTGGAGTCCTTCTTCGACCTCCTTAGAAGCATTAAAGATGTTTCTCTGCACCCCCCCTTTAATGAACCTTTCTTTCTTCATTGCAATATCCTGCCAACCTTCATTGAATGCACAGCCTCTGGGACAATAATGACCGATCTTCCCCTGCCTATTACTCTAATGATGGACATATAACAGCCATAGCTGTTGAAGTTCCTTGCACAAAATGTCTCTGGCATTTGATCCTTGCTTTTCCACCTTTTCACATAATTCCCTTTCACCTTTGATGCTTCTTTCATGTTATCACACAACCAAATCATTGTCTTTCTGCTAAATGTAGTCCTTCTGGTTAGGTTCCTACCACGTTCTGTCCATTCAAACCATTCCTCTGCAGTAGTTGTGCGTCTCTCTATCTCGTATGATTTGAACCCCACCGCAAAATATATAATGTTTTCCTTCATTGTTGATTTCCTAACTGTTTCTCTAATTAGGAAAATAGGAATCAATGAACCAGTAGGAGTTGTTTGGAATTAAGGAAAGAAGGGGTTGTTCCGGCAAAAGCAGGTCGCCGGAGGGTTGCTCTACAATCCTAGAAAGTAGGAGAGAGAGTTTCCTAGGAAACTGTGCCTGGGAGCATTTTTTTGCTACAATTTCCTCTCCCTCATTTCATTTGCAACTATTATCTTGTTTCGTTCTTCTCAAATAAGTGGTTTCGCTGTTACTAACATGCAAACTGCATGACACACACGTTATGTTGTATTACTTTGCTAACATAAACTCCAGAATTGAAAAATGGTATTGCTATCATTAAACAAATAATGACAATTGTTAAGCCAACTCTCGGAGATAATTTTAAAATTTTATAAAGTTTCTCCATTTTATTCAAGGAATATAAAAAGGAGAAAAATGTCCATGAAAACCTACCTTGCAAGAAGGTTTCATATCAAAAAGAGATATGAACCAAAATCATGGACTTTTTTATTTTAAATTTCAGTAACCTCTCATTTTAGGCTGTCTGTTATTTTCTTATTTTGTATTTTAATTGATATGCCTGCACAAAAATGAAACTTTCGCCGTTAGACTTCAAGGTTGTAAAGAGTCGCTAGCTTCACTAATATGAAGGATCATATCTTTTCAAATAAATTTAGTGTCTTATTTAAAATTTTGATGTTTTATTTAATTCTTGGTTTGAGTTGGGTATTTAGGTTATTTAAGTAATTCAACTTTTTAGTTAAGAGCTTCCCACGTTTATAATAATATAGATAGATAGATTATCCTATGGGTAGGAAATAGAAGATTGAATTTTTTCGTTAGACTCTAAACAGCCAAACAACATTTCAGGTGGCTAGTTTGTTGCATAAAATGCAATTGCGTGCAGTGGAATCTGTCTCAGAAAATGCAGAAGTCAAATTTGTCGTATCGGTACCTCCCACAAGAAGTGATGTCCTTCATCCTTGTGATGTAGCAGAGGTATTTGCTTTGATGCATTACTGCTTATAGTTACTATCCCGCCATAGCTTTGCTGTCGTTCTTATATGGCTTCACACTCTGTATTCTTTTCAAAAGGATGTTGCAATTGCTTATGGTTACAATGAGATTCCGAAGAGAAGACCTGCATCATTGAAGCCTTTACCTCTCAGTCAATTTAGTGATCTAATTCGGTCGGAGGTAATGTGTTTATACACCTCTGTGTTTGAGAGTTCATATTGTAGACACAGACTTCAAGCTGTCATGGGCATTTATTTGTTTTGCAGAAAGTAGCATCATTCTATTGTGTTTCTGTATAGTCTCTGTTACATGTGATCTTTCATAAAATTATTTCTTCTCTTGATATTGCCTCTTACTTGAGTTTGTTAAACACAAGTTCTAGCCAGGAAGGGGTGGGGAAGGAGTTTCAAAGTCTCAGTTTTAGTTCCAATGTTTATTGTATTCTAGCTGGATTATTACCCCTTCCTGTGCTGCCTTCTTCATTTATTTTCTTTTGATCAGGTACTTCCCTCTTCATTTGTTCTTTTCACAATTTGGTCTTCAATTAATTGCAGTTGTTTCATTTATATTTCTTCATGGTATGATGTTGTAGATAATTAATGCTTATTGGTGTTATGCTTTTTGTTTAAGCATTTCAAGATATAAATTTTGGTTTCCAGTACAAACTCTGATGATAATTTGATTAATATATTGGATATGTTACCTTCCCAAAGAAATGCTTATTGTTGTTGGTGTTATCTGATTAGACTATATTATATTGGTGTTATCTGATTAAACTATATGAATAGTTCTTTAAATGCAGCTTCGAACTTTAGTATTCTGTGCCAGTCACATAATTTCTCTAAAAAACGCTAACTTGTTTTTTTTCCTCATGAAGTTGTCCTGTGTGTATGTGTTCTATTGCATCCTTGATTCACAAGTTATTGTTGATAACTTGCTTTTCATCTATAACTTAATGTCTCTTCAATTTTAGATTGCAATGGCTGGTTATACGGAGGTCCTAACATGGATCTTGTGTTCCAAGAAAGAAATTTCTTCCATGTTGAACTGTGAAGAGGATAAGTCCGCTGTAATCATTGCTGATTCTCGTACATCTGAATTTGAGGTGAGTCTGCTCTGTCCCGAAAAGAGTTTAAGCTATCAATCGACTCTTTGGTGCTCTGCCAGAAACCCCTTATGGCATGGTTTAGTCAGTTAAATTAGGAAGAAGAAGATTTAGCATTTTCACTTTGAATATTTTTCTTGATTAACAAAGAGTGTTTTATTTCGAATCTAGTGCATGTGCAGTGAGATAAACACAAGATTTATTGAAAAGAGGCTGATTAAAACACATAAGTTTATGTCAGTTGTTTTATGCAGTGTCTTGGTGGGCTAAGATAGCCTTCCCTCCCTCCAAATTGTGATTTAGCTTTCACGTAATTTTTTTTAAATTTTCTTATTTATGAAGCGGTATTATAAATGGCATCAAGTAGATGCATAATAACGCAAGTACAAAGTGAGAGTTTGTTAGCTCTATTACAATGAGGCCTATGCTAAGGATAAAGAGCTAACAGAGTCCAAAAGTTTGGCATGATAGTCTGCAGGGGACAAACTATCTCAGTTACATAAATTTTAAAGACAACTAGCCTTAAGGTCGTGGTTTGGAGCTGATATTCCATCAAAACATCTTCTATTCCTCTCATTCCAAACACACCAAAAATACAAGTAGGAATCATTTTCCAGACTTGTTCGATGGATTTATCCAACTTTCCAAGAGATCCAACTGATAGGCATGACCCATCTTAAACCAAAACTGTGATTAACATGTTCCAAATATCAGCAGCTACCTTTCGATGATTTATTGGAAGTTCTTGGTGCTGCATTGCACATATACTCTGCTTTTCCCCCTTACAAGGCCCACATTAGCACTACAAAAGCTTTTTATAAGTTTACAGGTCTAGTGATCTCAAAAGATCCACTTTAATCACGTGCCATTTACATGAACTGACCGCTTGAAAGATATAAAGTTGTAAGGCCTTTTTGTAGTCTTGAAGAAAGTTGTAAGCCTCTCTACCCCCTACAAGATAGGGGTATGCGTACACATTACCCTCCCTAGACTCCCATTCGGTGGGAATATACTGGGTATGCTGTTGGTGTTGTTGTCTTGAATAAAGTTGTAAGACAATTATACTTAATACTATGCTCAGATGTGCCACTCCCTCATATGTATTATTCCTTCCTTTCCATATTTGCCACATAATGCTTAAAAGGGTTGTGCCTCAGAAGTTGAAACATGCTAACTACCTTTGGCACTGGGCATCCTCCCAACTAACGAGGCATTGGCTATTTTTTTCAGCGTCTTCTGTACTATCCCAAAAATGAAAGAAACACGTTCCACAGCTCCCGCGTCAACTCTCAATGTTCATAGTTTCTGGGACCTCTCCGGCATCTATAGCACTGCATTTTTCCTCTTTCTTGGAGATGGTCTTGCATGAGTATTGCCACGCACGTGGCTTCCCCTCTTAAAAAGACAGAAAAAAAGATATACCTTTAGTGAACCCTTTGTATTTCAAATTGCACTCCATGGAAGGCTTTAAAAAATGAGTAAGGGATAGAGAGAGTGAGGCTCTTGAAACTAAATTAGACTAGAAAAAAACACGGGAAATAGCACCACAAACATGAGTGATTTTACCTCGAAGAGACAACAAAGCAGAAGGACAGCACTGTCTATATATCAATCTCATTTTAACATCATGAATCACTGAGCCTCACTCCCATGTTCTTGTAGAGGATGTTGTAGAGTTGACTGTGAAGTTTTCATGCTTCTCTCCTTCCTGATCACTTGATGAGGGTGTACGGTATAGTCTTGGTAATAGATGTTTTTCCGCTTATTTGTATCTCATGAATTTAAAGTCCCAACATTACCCCTTGATGTCATGACTAGCTATAGGAAGGTGTGGAGGTCGAGGATTAAGGTGGTGAGTTGACAGGTAGTTGTGAGTTTCTCCTAGGTTTACCAGTATTACTAGTAATATTCTTATTGTGGGTTGAAAGTTACTTCCTTCTAGTTTGTTATTGTATATGATACTTAACAACCATGTCATTTGTTTTTGAAAATTGCTACTGGGATTGTTGCTCCCTGATTATAACTATTTGATGCTACTTTTTCTCCCTCTTTACTGGATATTGTTGCTCTCGGATGGTTACTATTTGATGCTACTTTTTCTCCTCTTTGCTCATCGTTTTTTGACTCCCTCTTCCTTCTTTCTCCCCCCTCTTTCCTCTTCTTCTTCTCCCCTATTCTTCCTTTCCACCTTTTCTTGAGCCGATGGTCTATCGGAAACAACCTATCTACCTCTCCAGATAGGGGTATGGTCTGCGTACACACTACCCTCCCCAGACCCCACCCATGGGATTATACTGGGTATGTTGTTGTTTGTCTTGACTGTTGTGAAACTAGTCTTTTCAAGTATTTTCTATTGCTATGGCTTTTGACTTGTGACTTAATCTCATACAAAGTCCAAGGTATATTGGGAGGAGGGAGAAGATCCAAGGCCATAACCTGACATTCTTGGAAGCTCTAAATATCATTGACCCATAGAGACAGATCTTTGCCAAGATTAATGTGCATTGCTTCACTTGCTGTACCTTGTAGGACCTCTCTGAATCTGAGTTGTTTTCCTGCCTTACTAAAAATTGATGGAATCCACTTGTTTCAGCACTATATTGTGCTCTAAAGGGATTCCGTGGCAGTGCCTGTGATACCTTTTTATTCATTCGTCACACATTTGGGGATAGTATCTACCTTCTTTTATATGTCGATGATCTTTTTCTCACAGGTAGTGATCAACAGGGAATACTTGCTCTTCTTTCGTTCTTGCATGCTCGTGAAAATATGAAAGACTTGGGCCTTCTCCTTTCTGATGTCTAGCTTACACAATAATCCTTTATTGCCGTCCTTCAATCTGGAATCTATCCATCCATTTGCTTGATTTGCGTATATCATTTGTCTGCCATCCAAAAACAAATTTTGTGCATCCAGTCCAATATGCCTATGATTTCTTTCAACCTGAAAATACAGCTTATGCATGTTCTTATATATGCCGACAATTAAGCTGATAAGTCAGATAAATTTTTCCGACGGTCCAACCATACTCTTCTTACTGTATAAAATGGTCCTTTAAGCTTTTCTAGGTTAATTCTGATTTGCCAGATCCTAGATTTTCTCATTACAGGCCAAAGAATACCAAGTAGAATGTCAATCTATTGAATATCCTACTGATTCACAGAATGTTGTCGCTTCAAATGGCTTCAAGCCCAGGTAGCACTTTTTCATCGCCTACTGCCACATGAAACACGATGCACATGCAGATATGTGCAATTTCTAAGTGGCATGTAGAAGAAAGAATCATGATAAGGTTTTCATGAAACCCAAAATAAGACGTTTGTATTTGATATCTTTCATTTATGCTCTTTGCTTCTTTTAGGAAATTGTTGTATGTCAAAATTAGATATCTTGAATTCAAACTTAAACATGTTTCTTCCCTAGTAAAGGGAGAGAGGACGCTGCGGAGGTAGTTTACGTAGATGAGGAAAAGTCGTATTTATTTTATCCCCTTGGTCCAGTCTAGTGAAAAAGATTGTTTACCTACTTAAAGGAGATACTGCTTTGTGTAATTATTCTGTTCTTGATTTAGATTTAGTTCAATGCAAACTACACACTTTTTTTAAAAAAATTGTACAAAGTTGCAGGTTTCTTCTATTTGCATAATTATGTACCAAATGCTGGTAACTGAAACAGCTCTTGCTTTGCAGGTTGTGCGGACTAATCTCATGCCTGGATTATTGAGAACCGTTGGACATAACAAGGACCATCCAAAACCTATGAAGGTAAATGAATATAACTAACTTCTGCATGGTTTCCTGCCATTACTCCGCCACTGGCATTATTGCTTAAACGTGTGAAGTAAGCTCATGATTGCAATTAATGAAAGTTTTAAGTAAATAGCAGTACGCAACAAGTCGTCTAATAGAATTGAATATTTTCTTGCCAACCTTGTGAGTTATCCGGTTGAATCTTTTCGACAAGGAAGTAGGCTATAGAAGTTTAATCATGTGCGAGATGTTTTTTATAACACCCAGTGAAGGGATTTTCTGCTTAATTAAAAGTGACACTTGTTAGTTAGTTCTCCTTTGCTATCTCCAAGTAATAAGTTATGTGACCATCTTGTTACTGTCATGCATATCTCCTTTGCCATTTCTTTTTAGAGTAGCTTCTGCATGTTAGATTCAATGTTTTTATCTCATTTTGGTTCAGATTTTTGAAGTTGGTGATGTAGTCCTGTTAGATGGAACAAAGGATGTTGGTGCAGTAAACCGTCGCCACCTTGCTGCTCTGTATTGCGGCGCTAACTCAGGATTTGAGGTACAGATGTACCACATTTGTAGTTCATATATCGGTAGTTTATCTGTTCTGTAAAATCTTCTTGGCGATCTCCGTGGTTGTGAACGTGCTATTTGAAATGCATAGAGACTTACTGTAGCATCTGGTGTACATTACAAGCTCCAGTTGTTGGAATATGAATTGTAATTTGGGTGAATATTTTACTTGTAAAGGAAGCTCAGTTTAGGTCTATACTTTTTTTTTTCAGGGAGATTTGGTTACCAATTGCCAGTGAAAATTTTAAATGGAAAGGCTGTTGGGCATATGAAAATAGTTCTATTGCCTCAGTCATGAATGTTATTTCATAATGGAGAGCTGGACCTAATTATGAATTCACCTTTGCCATCCAGTCCCTGCAGATTCTCTTTTCGTCTTCCTCTCAGAGTGACCCGTTTCCATTTTCTCCTCTGTTGCAATAAGATTGACCTACTTCCTTTTATAATCTACCCTAATTAGCTTGGCCTCTCTTTTAAAGGGCAAAATTTTCTCCCTCCATGTTATTTCAAATTGGATGTGACATCTTTCAGTTGAGTTCTCCACTTTTACATTTGGAACGATTGTTAAAACACTTATTTACCAAATCTAATATAATAATCAATTCAAACATTTTGCTCTTAAATGTTGTGCCAGTTAGAGTAGGTTGCTATATTTGATTTGAGGGAGTATCTTCTTTGACATGGATCATTGCAAGTACCATTCTCCTTTTTGCAAGAACTACTTGTATGCACAGAGGGTTCTGGAAAAGTCCATCATTAGCTTAGGTGGTAGAGAATATTTTGTAATCCTTCTTCAACATCAGTTGTACTGTGATGATTTCTGCAAACCCTGAACTTCTTAGCCAGGACCAAATTTGGAAGGTTCTTGAATAAAATATATTTCGCCATTTTGCTTATAGGTGAAGTTCTACTCTAAAAATATCTTGAGTGGAACTTCCTTAAATATAAGTTATTCTGTCTTCCAAGCAATGGTTTGAGCTTCATTCTGTTATCGGAGTCATATGTATAATTATAATAGTCCTGTAGGTTGTGCACTAGCTTCTAGACATTCAAAAGGCTTGACTGTCTTGACATTTTTTCCAGCTAATACATGGTCTAGTCGACAGAATCATGGAAGCAACTGGAACTTCTTTTGTATCACCTGGGGACTGTGAAGGCTACTACATAGAAAGATCAGAGGTACTGTTTGCATTTTTCCAATTCTCTCTTTCATTTCATTATGAGTATTGCTGTCTGCTTATTTCTGTCTTTTTGTGTCATAGGAGCCTGCATTTCTTCAAGGAAGACAAGCTAAAATTATTTACAAAGGAAATCAAATTGGAACATTCGGAATTGTGCACCCTAAGGTATAACTATTAGTGTTTAGGTTATACATGGCATCAACGTAAAGAATTTTCTATTATCAGGTCACTTAAAGAATATCTACAGGTAAGCCTCCATCAAATGTGGGATTTGTTAAGACAGATTACCTACTACAGTAATACTCTTGTTGGGCTATAGGCAATTGGTTTCTGCTTATTTTCATTTGGATGCTTGGTGCAGCCACTTCTCACTCTTGAAATTTCAATTAAGATGTACCATTGCCTTGGTATTATAGATTATTACAGTGACCACCTCAAATATTTGTCTTTGGAGAGTTAAGCTGACACTAAATTCTGGAAAAAGAATTCTGAGCATGCCACAACAGCCTTAAATTCGCCTAATATTTTCGTCTCTAGACAGTATAACTTTCTATAGTTGACAAGGATGGAGGCCACCCCTGTTAACCCGAAAAAGAAAATTTACTAGTGTCATGAACTGCTTAGTTTTGGATATTTTTCATCTTTTGCAGTTTGATTACCTGTCAGTACTTTTAACAAATGGAGTAGCAGGTTAAGACACTTTTAGATGGTTCCAAAAAAATTGTGTACTGATTCATAATAGAGCATATCTTTCGAACAATTGAAAATAACAGTCAAAGGTTCCCGGTTGTGCATTGAATTTGGACCTTATGGTATGTGTGGGCTATTTTCAAGTGCAAATTATCATTCCCGATTCAGGAGTTTTATGTTTTGGCTATTTGGTTTCAGGTCCTCAAGGAATTTGACATCCCAGATCCATGCTCCTTTGTGGAGCTGGACATGCAGAGTTTCTTGTAATGTGGTGACAATTTTGACAGATGTCTCTCTGTACTGATTGATACTCTATAATTGAGGTAGAATTTAGAAAGATGATGATCCACATACATTTTGGTTCGATTATTGTATAATGACAGGAAACCCTCCTCTCTCAAGCATCATTAGCCTGGTTAATTATCTTCCTTTGAGCAACATAACTTTTGTTATAAGAAGCTGTTCTCTTGTTTTCCCTCCCTTGTATCTTAATGCGTGAAAGTAGCCTAACCACTTTGCTATTGTCCTTGCTCCACGTTTGAAAGCTAAACCCTAAACTCGAAACCAATGTTGATGAAACATAAAGAAACTAGAGTTTTACTAAGGTCTTGACGTAAGGTTTTACTCTTGATACATTCAAGTACTTGGTCTGTAATGAGTATGATGGTGCACAATTTTACATTATGTTTGCTTCGAGTGGGGTTTTGATTCATCATCTTCAGTGGTAATTTGCTGCTCACGTAGGAGGCTTATAGGTTTTTCTTAAAGATTTAACAAAAGTTTAACCTTAATAGCTAGTTAAGTGTAGTAAACTAATAGGATTTTCTTGTAATTATAGTGTTTAAGAAAAAAATAATTTAACAGCTGAATCATTAGAGACAACTAGTATCATGACGGGAGGAAGGAGTCTTACATACCAGGCTTTTACGTTTCATCAACTTGCACTCTTGGAGCATTAAAACAAGCGTACAACTTTAATTTAGTTTTTGATCTGCATACTTTTTGGCAATTAATATTCATATTATTTAGCTAATATTATATTTAGAACAATTCAGTTCTAAACCATGTAGTTCTAGGTGAGATATTTTGTTAGTTTAAATAGAATATTTTTTTCACTAATAAAACTTATCGGGTGAGGGGTTACTTTTATCTGTGAGTTTTATGGCTTTGCTGCAAATGCAATAATCAGTAAATTCAGGGCTCTCGACATGGCACAACCACCTTTGACATTTTTAGCCATGTTATTTAAAATGTATTCATAATTTATAATGTATTTAAAGATTAGCCACTAATTATTCTGAATTTTTGTATCCGGAATCTCTAATTCCGATGTTTTTAAATGTTTAAGTTGTTTTTAAGTGGAAAAATGTGACTTTGGTACATTAAACTGAAAGTTTGAAGACAAAAATCCATAAAATTAATGAAAGAAACTAAAATTGAACTACAGTGTAAAATATCACTAAAGTTGTCAATCTAAGATATCAGTTACTGCCGGTATCAAACTTTATAATACTGAAACTTAACACCCCTTTGTATCCTTTTTCTGGAAGAACACAACAATCAATCTACTTGCCTGTGTAGCCAAATGAAAATTGCCAATTCTATCGAATATAAAATTTCAGCCTAAGATAAGGTGCAAAAACAGTGGAAAAGAAGATCAGAACAGTTGATTAAAGCAGTAGTTTTGTTCTCATCTTGAATACTTCAATTTCTCTGCTTTAGATCAACTATCAAATTTTTCTTTACTATCCTTGGCATCCATCTGATCAATTAGAAGCAATTCCTTGTCCAAAGTATTTTCTGATTTTTATCCCTATACAGGAAGATTAATCAACGACAATAGTTGGTTCAATCAATTGCAATGACGATGGATGTTTATTTATGGAAGCTTTTGGACATAACTACAACCTCAAAGACATTTTCTCAAATTCTGAAACAAACATATTTCTTCTAGCAAAACTTTATTTCAGGAGGTTTATTACAATTTCCTAATAATGGTATATTAAGTTTAACTTGGGATGTGGCTTTTGAGCCTATACTTGAGAATTGGAAGATGTTTGGAGATATTTTAATGACATAAAAAAATTGTATCATTTTTCTAGTTGATGTGGTGTATGAAGCAGATTTTGGATGGGGGAAACCAACATGGATGAGTATTATGGAACTTCAATACAAGAATACTATTGTGCTAATGGATGGTGGAAAAGAAGCCTAGATTTGCTGAGGGGTAAAAAAAACATATGGCTGGCAGAAGGATTTGGGTGCTTTCGAGTTGGATTAAAATTTCAATAGTAAAACTGTACTATATCTGAAGAAGACGTGAGGTGAAGAAGGAGGAGAAAGAAGAGGTGGCCACTTTTTTATTTTTATTTTTTACGTGCTTTTATTTTATTTAATTTTTTTTTACCACGTTGTTGTTAAGGAGGAAAATAATGCATTCTAAATATATTTAAGGGTAAAAAAATACCTATTTTGTTTAAGTATTCAAACCTGTTTTTAACGGGGTCTTTATGTATCTTGCCTAAATTAAAAAAAGACAATAATATTTGCTACTCCAATTTTGTTTTGGAGTTGGCTTAAAAAATAGGAATCGCCAAGTCTTCACCCCCAATACCCTTCCCCTCTTTCCATCGCTCTCTGATTTTCGCCCGTCGCCATTGTTTCAGTGCTACCATGTCAACCGTCAAGGTTGGAAGAGACCGTCTGTTAGAAGCCTTAGGCTGTACTTATAGTGAGTTTTCTCTTTCTCTTTCTTTTTCCAACTTTTGCCCTTTCGCACACTATCAAAATTGTGGTGTTCAAGTACCATCTAATTGAACTCGTTTTTTATGTGAATTTTGCAGTCTATGAAGAATTCGACGAATTGTGCTTTAAGTTTGGTATTGAGATTGAGGAGGCTATAAGCACCACCGAATCCCTGTTATTATCATACTTGTTAGTTTTATATTTGAAAATCTAACTGAATTATCATACTTTCAGTTTGTCATTGATCAAATGTGTATGAGACTATCCTATTGGAAATCTAATTTCCTCAATATAGCGGGTAGAACAACTTTAGCCACTTCCACTTTGAGTTCAATACTCACTCACCTAATGCAATATATACTATGCGGACTAGTAAATGTCCTCCCTTATCGCTCCTTGTTGCGGCGTGCAACCCGCTCCCACCTGTCCACCCTTA
>ML353598.1:0-33960 GCA_005239505.1 Nicotiana paniculata | reverse complement strand
GGAACTAGGGTTTCAGATTCTTAGATCTGAAATTGGGGATTTTCGGATGATTTTTTGAAGAAAAAAATGGTGGGAGGAGGTTGAGGATGGAAAGGAGATTATTTGGTGAAGATTTGGGGTCATTTGGTGGTGGTCCGCCGCCGGTAGGCTATTTCCAGGCGGCAGAAACCTAGAGAGGCTAGGGTTTCTCGAGACAGAAGAGAGAGAGAGATTGAGGGATGGGGGGCGGCTAGGGTTTTGAGGGGGTTGGACTTTGGATGAAATGAGGGTAGGGGGGTTGTTTGGACATATATGTAGTTTAAGGTTGGGAGTTCCCAGCCGTTTGATTTGTTTTGATCAACGGCTGGGATAACTTCTGGGGTGAAACGGGGTCATTTGGGTAGTGTAGAGGTAGGCCGAGTAAGGGGGCTATTGGGCTGGGCAGGTGAGTTATTTTTTTGGGTCTGGTCAAGTTAGCCCAGGTCCTATTTTGAGCCTATGTTGAATTAATTCAATAAATGTAATTAAACTAAAACCCAATAACAAAATGTAGTGATTAATTCTAACTTAGTTTTGTCTAATTATTAATTGATAAATTAATTAAGAGTAAAATAATTAATTTAACACTCATATCATTTAAAGAATAAATTTTCACACTTGAATTAAGAAATTAACCATTAAATCTACCTTATGTCAAATGATCGTATTTTGTTATTAATCAATTCAATTAATTATCAATTCGTAATTCCTTGATGATAATGATGCACTTAATTATGCAACTTTAAATTATTTAAGAATTTTAAGAGGAAAATTGTGATTATGCAATGCAAAACAATTCACAAGCAACACTAAAATTCAACAAAATTTATAAAATTAATTTATTTTATTGAATTTTGTAGGAGTATATGGTGGGTGAAAAACTATGTGCTCACACTATATCAAGCCACCTCGTGGCATATCATATCCTCACAAATCAGGCCCTCGGCCTCACTCAGTCAGAACCTCTCAAAAGCCCCTCGGGCGAATCAGTAAAATGGTGTACTCGACCCAAAAAATCATTTTTAAATCTCAAAGTAGTGTAAATCAGGCTGAGTTTCGAAAACAGTAAGCACAATGACTGAGTTAAATCATCAATAAACATCGAGGAAAAAACAGTAAAAATCCCCCAAGGGGTCTAAACAAGTCGGCACGAGGCCCCAAACATGGCTTATAGCCCAAATATTTCAGTAATCTTTAGAACACAATTTAACATATAGTTTAGAGTAAAATACGCAACTCAATAGTTGCCGCGGAGAGGACCAAGTCCAATCCAAAAATCAGTGCGCGCCACATACTCGTCATCCGACATGTGCGCCATTCTAAAATCAGTGAGAAATATGAAGTCCGGGGTTTCATAACCTCAAGACAAGATTTCTAACCATTACTTACCTCTACCGGGCCACAATACTAGTCCGCTATGCTCTTGCCCCCTCAAATTGGCTCATGATTGCTCCGAATCTAACCAAAACCAGTTTAACATCATTAATATATACTAAAGGAACTCAACCCAATCGAAAACTATCAATTTATACAAAAATCTTGAAATTCGGCTAAACCCGAGCCCCGAGCCCACGCCTCGTAATCCGATAAAATTTACATCACAAGAACTGTTATCCTCCCATGAGTCCGTACATACCAAGAACATCAAAATCGGACCACAATTGCCCACTAAGATTGCCAAAAGAAATTTCCAAATCTTTCCTCCCATTTTCCCAACTTTTTCTTACTTTAATCTTTCAAATTACAAGCCTAATCCGAGAAAAATAACATAGAAACGACTTTAATAATCCGGGAACTTACCTCCACTGAAGACCCACAAATTCTCTCCTCAAATTGCTCTCAAATGAGCTCCAACTGCATGCAACAAAGGTGAAATGAAGAAAATTTTACAAAGGCTTCTTTTATACTGTTCTGCCCAGCAATTCCGCACCTGCGGACCTTTAATCGCACTTGCGAACCTGCACCTGCGGTCCCAGGTGCGCGCCTGCGCAATCCCACTAACTGACCAAATCTCGCACCTACGGCCATTTCTCCGCACCTGCGGCTTCGCAGGTGCGGCCATCACTTCGCACCTGCGGACTACTCCTGCCTAGATTCCCTTCGACCCTGCGCATGGACTTTCGCACCTACGGCATCGAACCAGCTGCTACCAATCCGCAGGTGCGGCCAACACCAGAAACTAACACTAGCAGCCATTTGCTGCATTTTTCCAAGTTCAAAACTCCGCCAACCATCCGAATTCAATCCCGAGCCCCTCGGGGCCCCAAGCAAACATACCAACACACCCCATACCATTATTCAAACTTAGTCGAGCCTTCGAAACACCAAAAATAACATGAAAACACAAAAATTACATCAAATTCAAGCCTATAAACTTTGAAACTTCTAAATTTCGCTAACGATTCCGAAACCAACCAAAACACCTCTGATTGACCTGAAATTTTGCACACATATCCAAAATGACATTAAGGACCTGTTCCAAGTTCCGGAATCCCATTCCGACCCCGATAGCCTATTTTCCGCTACCAACCGAAAATCTCCAAAAACTAACTTTCGCCAATTCAAGCCTAATTCTACGCCGGACATCAAAACTCCATTCCGAACACACTCCTAAGTCCCAAATCACCTAACGAAACCATCCGAGCCATAAAATCCGCATTCAAAGGTCGTTCACCAATAAGTAAACTCTGAGTTGACTTTCTCTACTATTAGGCTACCTTGAGAGACTAAATGCCTCAATTCTCACCATGACCACTATGAACCCGAACCAACCGACCCAACACACATAAATGAAGCTGAACCACATAAATTGAAGCAGAAATGGGGGAAACGGGTCTAAACTCTCGAAACGACCGGCCGGGTCATTACATATAGAAATAAAGGAAAAAAATGATATTCACATAAAGGCTAGCAATGTAGATAACAATACAGTGAATTCGATAAAGAAGGAAAAACAATAAGTATCAGCGAAAACCATGAAACAACACAAAGTTTGAATATAACACAAACAAATCTGGAATGTAAATATACAACACGTACAGGTAATGTCTCAACAACTTCAACCACTTCTACATCAAATTCGTAGTCATCTCCACGAGGTTCTGAACCTCAGACAAATCACCATTTACGGGTCCTAATATTCGAATCCCAACACTTGGCATCTCACGCCCTCATTCGAGTGCTAACTACACGGACGACTTATGTGCCAATTGGGTCATCTCCACCCATACGGTCAGTAAAACAAGAGTATCTATACTTGACAATAACAAGGAGCCCTAAATCCATTACTAGTACTGAACTACGTGTATTCTTGTGCAGGTGTCCTAACATGATTCAACAAACCATAAGTATAAGGAAAGAAATGGGCAACACGTACATTTCCATCTCACAAATTTCCACACGAATAAACTCACACCGTAAGTGTTCCAGTACACAATATCAACAACAAGGAATGCCCCCGGGCCAACACAAGTATCACAAACAATCCCTGACATAGCCCACATTTTCTCGCCACGTGTGCAATAGTAAAGTATATGCCCGCCTTGTTTCGCCACACATGCATAAACATGTTCCCACCTTATCTCTCCACATACGCAACCCTCAATCTCATATCCCACCTTATCATGCCGCATGTGCAATATCAATAGTAAACACGACATGGAAGAAACCTCGTGCGAATCCCCATATCAAAAACCGCACGGCAGAAACCTCATGCATCACCATAACAAGTACGACAACAAAAATGGCAATTGTTCAAGATACAATAAATACATCAACTCAAGAACCTTCGATCATAAGATAGGTAAAACTAGTTCACGAGAAATAAACATAATAAGGAAAGATAGGCATATTAAGAATCACTCAACAAGGAAGGAAAATAGCATGTAACAGCCACACCTAATTGCACGGGTATAACTCTATTTACGGGCAAGTCAACTAAGGTATAGTCTATCTAAACTTCCTTTAAGGTCAGTAGTTTCAAGGGTATTCAACAATTTCATTTAAGGACAAGCAACGTGAAAATAATCATAACCTCAGTCAAGACCAAACCATTATAGAATGAGACGAAGATAATTACAATTAGAGATAAACAGTTAAGAAGACATAGCATGACAGTAAAAGGAAATAAAATCTTCAGATAAGTCAATTAAGAGTCAAATACGCAATAGGAGTAAATCCAAAACTAAGAAATTCTACATTTAAGCAAATAAAGATGAAACTAGAATTAGGAAATTCCATCATGCCAAAGACAATTCATACTCGGCGAATGTAAGGACCTAAGATTCCAAAAGGGGTCAACAAACCGGAAATGTGAAGCCGGAAATGTAAATTGAACTGGCTGACCCACAAAACCTCTACCATGTCGTACACTGCCTCCATAATAAGGACCAGTAGTTCTCTCCGGCCTACGAGGCCTCCTCACCTCTCTTCCCTCTCTCTCCTGACCTCGTCTGACACATCTCTCATAGTCCCGCATGACATCTGTCTCACAGTCCCGCATGACATCCCTCTTATGATCCAGCATGCCTTCAACTCTGCGAGCAATCCCTACCACCTACTAAAATGAAACATATGACTCTAACTCCCGAGCCATGCTGAATCGAATATCACGCCTGAGGCCCTTAATGAATCTACGAACACGCTCTTTAACTGTAGCAACCAAAGCAGGTGCATGCCTGGCCAAATCACTGAATCTGACGGCATACTCTGATACTGACATAGTGCCCTGGTGCAGCCGCTCAAACTCCGCGCGCCATGCATCTCGGAGGGACTGAGGTACAAACTCGCTCAAGAACATCTTTGAAAACTGACCCCATGTAAGTGAAGCTGACTCGGCCGGGCCCGCCACTACTGATAAGACGTTCCCCTGAGCTGGAATGTAACGAAAGCAACCTCGATCGTCTCCACAATACCCATAGTACGAAGAATGCGGTGACACTCCTCCAGGAAACCCTGGGCATCATCTGTCGCCAATCCACTGAAGGTAGGAGGGTGGTACTTCTTGTACCTTTAAGTCTAAGTTGTTCCTCCTCAGATGTTGCTTCCATAACCACGGGCGGAACTGGGACTCCAAGTTGTGCTTCCATGACACCCAGAACCTGACCAACATGATCTCGCTGCTCTAGAGTGTGGGCGACGGGAGTCTGAACTCCTCCCCCACTCTGTGAAGTAGCCGGTGCACCCGGAATCAACGCCGCTTGAGTCAAGGTACCAATCATATCCCAGAACCGTGCCAAGGTCTCCTGAAGTCTGGATGTAACAACAGACGCCTCTGGTGCCTGCCCCCAACTGGAAATGTTGGAGGCTCCTCAACGGCTGCTCCGGCAGGTGCTCTAGCTGCGGCACATGCCCCTCGTTGGCCTCTGTCTCTACCTCTTCCCCTGGCGTCATCTGCTCCGGGGGTAACATCCTCAGGATCTGCAGTTCGCGTCCTCTCCATCTGTGAGAGAATGGAATGATAAATTTCAAACTTCAAGATCAATGAACTCGCACGATAGGAATGAAGGAAGTGAAGTTATTCTAATAGTTTCGTAGCCTCTCGAAGATAAGTACAGACGTCTCTATACCGATCCGCAAGACTCTACTAAACTCGCTTATGACTCGTAGTACCTATGAACCTAGAGCTCTGATACCAACTTGTCACGACCCAAATTTCCCTCAGTTGGGTATCGTGATGGCACCTAGTCTTAAGGACTAGGTAAGCCTAATATTCATGGAATATCAACAATAATAATAAAATCTAGTATTTTTCTAAAATAAATAATTCTTTATATATTGCATAATCCCAAAACGCGGTAGTACAAGTCATAAGCTTTATAGAGTTTACTACAATTTCTAATTACAACTGTTTGGAAGTAAGCAAAAACTGTGTAAATGCAAAATAGGAAGGTGACTCCGAAGCCTGCGAGCACAACGACAGGTTTACCTTGAGTATCCTCGACAAGAGTCCGCACAGCTACTAACGATCAATACCTGGATCTGCAAAAAAATGTGCAGAAGAGTAGTATGAGCACACCATAGCGGTGCCCGGTAAGTATCAAGACTAACCTCGGTGAAGTAGTGATAAGGACTAGTCAAGACACCCACTGGTCTAATAAACCGAACAAGTATCATATAGGAATAAAGGAAAAAATTGATATACACATAAAGGCTATGCAATATAGCTAAAAATACAGTGAATTAAATAAAGAAGGAAACACAATAAGTATAAGCGGAAACCATGAAACAACACAAAGATTGAATAGAACACAAACAAATCTAGAATGTAAATATACAACACAAACAGGTAATGTCTCAACAACTTCAACCACTTCTACATCAAATTCATAGTCATCTCAATGAGGTTCCAAACCTCGGACAAATCACCATTTACGGGTCCCAATATTCGAACCTTAACATTGGCATCTCGTTCCCTCATTCGAGTGCTAACTACACGGACGACTATGTTCCAATTGGGTCATGTCCACCCATACGGTAAGTACAACAAGAGTATCTATACTTGAAAACAACAAAGAGCCCTAAATCCATTACAAGTACTTAACTACGTATATTCTTGTGCAGGTGTCCTAACATGATTCAACAACCCAGAAGTATAAGGAAAGAAAGAGGCAACACATACATTGTCATCCCACAAATTTCCACACAAATAAACTCACACCGTAAGTGTTCCAGTACACAATATCAACAACAAGAAATGCCCTCAGGCCAACACAAGTATCACAAACAATCCCTGACATAGCCCACCTTGTCTCGCCACGTGTGCAATAGTAAAGTATATGCCCCCTTGTTTCGCCACACGTGCATAAGCATGTTCCCACCTTATCTCAACACATGTGCAACCCTCAATCTCATATCCCGCCTTATCACGCCGCATATGCAATATCAATAGTAAACACGGCATGGCAGAAACCTCGTGCATCACCACAACAAGTACGACAACAACAATGGCAACTATTCAAGATATAATAAATACATCAACTCAAGAACCTTTGATCACAAGATAGGCAAGACTAGTTCACGAGAAATAAACATAATAAGGAAAGATAGATACGAATCACTCAACAAGGAAGGAAAATAGCATGTAACAGCCGCACCTAATTACACGGGTTAACAACAAGAAATCAACACGAATCCGATAACTCTATTTACGAGCAAGTCAACTAAGGTGTAGTCTATCCAAACTTACTTTAAGGTCGGTAGTTTCAAGGGTATTCAACAATTTCATTTAAGGACAAGCAACCTGAAAATAATCATAACCTCAGTCAAGACCAAACCATTATAAAATGAGATGAAGATAATTACAATTAGAGATAAACAGTTAAGAAGACATATCATGACAGTAAAAGAAAATAAAATCTTCAGATAAGTCAATTAGGAGTCAAATAGGCAATAGGAGTAAATCCAAAAGTAAGAAATTCTACATTTAAGCAAATAAAGATGAAACTAGAATTAGGAAATTCCATCATGCCAAAGACAATTCATACTCGGCGAATATAAGGACCTAAGATTCCAAAAGGGGTCAACTTTCCACAAATCGCCGAAAATCTAACTTTCGCCAATTCAAGCCTAAATCTACCACAGACCTCGAAAACACATTCCGGATGCGCTCCTTAGCCCAAAATCACCATACGAAACTGATGATATCATCCATAACTCATTCCGGAGCCGTTTACATAAAAATTCAAATTTCGGTCAAAATTTCATTTTTGAAGCTTCCAAAACAACAGTCCTTCTTCCAATTCAACGCTGAATCATCCGGTAACTGAATCCAACCATGCACGCAGGTCGATTTACACAATGTGAAGCTGTTCAAGACCTTATGTCACCGAAGGGAGCTTAAATTCTCAAAATGACCGGTCGGGTCATTACACATATAGAATAGAACAAGATAACAGGAGTTAAGGCATACTAGTTAGGAAGAAAGTAAACAGGAATGTGATGGCAATTGGAATCCATAGAGTCTAGCCTTGGCTTTCAGCCGGCTAAACAGTGCATCAAACCAGAGTGATAGAAAGGACTCAAGTTTATGAGAGAACAGATAGCTTTGAGCGTTTTTGAATTGTAAAAATTGTTCAGTAAAGAAGTTGTGTGTGTCAGTGTAAGTGTAAGTGTGTAAGCGTATTTGAAATCATAACAAAGAAAGGCTTTTATAGCATACAGTAGAGTAAAACCAAATAAGGTAGGAAAATCAATGGCACACAAATAAGGTGCAGAGATCCGTTAATCAGTCAATTAGGGTTAACACAAATCAATTAATAGGACAGAATCATGTAAATATCACTTAAATTATGGAGAATCTTATACGGAATAAATCAGCAGGCAGGTATAAGGTTAAATAAGGTAAGAGGTAAGTTCAGAGATTAATTATAAATCGGCCCCAACAATCAAAGCACAGAAATCAGGCTAGCAAGAGAATTAAGGAATGTAACACCAATTATGAATCACACATAAGGAAAGAATACGTAAAATCTGTTAAGGAAATATCGGTTTTAAAGGAAAGCACAACTTCAGACCCTAATTAGGCAAGTAAATCAATTAATCACTTTAGTTGACAGAGCTAAGGCAAATGGTCAAAACATTATAACAAACAATCGAGTAAGTGAAAACCCTAAGCATATAAAAAACATAGAGATGAAACTCAAGTAAAAATCAGTCAAAACAGTAGAGAAGAAAAATAGAGTTGAAACGTCTAAACGTTTGAACATTTTTGCAGAAAACCTATTAGAAAAATCAAAACCCTAACTTTAGGGAAAACTGAAATGGGTTGACAATAATAGTAAAAACAGAAGAATCTTAAAGGAAAAATACCGAACAAACTCAAACTGCTTCAGATCTAAAAAAATATGAACTGATTTAGCCAGAAATAGTTAGGTTTACGAAAATAAACGGAAGTGAATTAAAATCTTGTTTTAACCAGATATTTGAAGCCGTAAAAACACGAAGATATCAGTAGTCACAGACATAGGAGTAAATATAGACGGATTAGTCGAGAAGATGAGGGATTTTGAACCAAACCTGGTTCTAATCCCTTGAGATTCCATCAAGTAACATGAAGACCACAACACCAGTAGAGATATGAGGCCGGATAAGGCCTAAAATTGAAGAGAAACCCCATGAATCAAGGGGATATCAGTGACGGCGGTCTAGGGTTAGAAAGGGAGGTGAGAGAGAAGAGAGAAGAGAGAAGAGAAGGGGTTTCAAGGACGGCGGGTTTGGAAAAATGGGGTGGGATTTAGGAGGTTAGTCTAATTAAAAAAGGAAAGAGTATCCTGGACCGTTGATCTCCTGAGATCAACGGCCAGGATTAGTTCTAGGTTGGGGCGGGTATGGATAATGGGTTATTGGATTTAGGTATTTGTCACGACCCCAAATCTAAGCCAATCGTGGAACTAGGCCAGCCAAAACTACACTCAAATCGTAATAAGATTCCATTTACATCTTCACTAAACTGATAACCCTTAAAGGTTATTTTTAAACATTTTTAAAACAGTTAAAGCTATACTGAATATTAAATAGAACCCCCGAGATCTCGGAGTCACAGGTCATGAGCATCTACATAAAATATACAACTAAAAAAAATAAACTCTATAATAGTAAGCAGGAGAGAGAGCAGGACTGCGGACGCGTGCAGCTACCTCGCGAAATCTCCGAGAAATCTCTGGAATAGATACACAGCTCACTCTGCCCTAACACCTGGATATGCACACAAGGTGCAGGGAGTAATGTGAGTATGCCAACTCAGTAGTAATGAAAATAAATCAGGTCTGAGCAGTAAGAAACACATAAAAATCAAATCATCAGTTCACAATAAGCACACCTTTTCTTTCCAACAATGTATACATTAAATCATCACGCTTAAAAGCCGATTTCAGTAAAAATCATTTGGAAATATACTTGCCAATAGTGTCAACATAACTTTCAAGAAGTTTAGTGTAAAAATGATGAAAATCATAAAAAGCCCCTCGGGCAAAACATATTTCATAAGTTCAGAGTGAAAGTGGTAAAATCATAAGTAGCCCCTCGGGCAAAAACATGTATCAGAAACTGCCCCTCGGGCATACCTCATAGTCACTCATAATCAGCCCCTCGAGCATACCTCACATGCCACTCATAATCAGCCCCTCGGGCAACCTCACATTCACTCATGCCTCCCAATCACTCGGCACTCGCACTCAGTAGGTACCTGCGCTCACCGGGGGTGTGTACAGACTCCGGAGGGGCTCCTTCAGTCCAAGCGCTAATATCAAGCCACCTCGTGGCATATCATATCCTCAATATGAGGCCCTCAGCCTCACTCAGTTAGCAACTCTCAAAATCTCCTCGGGCATATCAGTAAAACGGGGTACTCGACCCAAAACATCATTTTATATCTCAAAATAGTGTAAACAAGACTGAGTTTCGAAAACAGTTAAGCACAATATGACTGAGTGTAAATCATAAGTCAACAGTGAGGAAATAGCAGTAAAAAGCCCCCAAGGGGTCTAAACAAGTCGGCACGAGGCCCCAAACATGGCTTACAGCCCAAATATAGCAATAGTTCTAGAACACAATTTAACATATGGTTTAGAGTAAAATACGCAGCTCAATAGTTTCCACGGAGAGGACCAAGTCCAATCCAAAAATCAGTGCATGCCACATACTCGTCATCCGACATGTGCACCATTCTAAAAACAATGGGAAATACGAAGTCCGGGGTTTCATACCCTCAGGAGAAGATTTATAGCCATTACTTACTTCAAACTAGCCCGGAAAGCTACTCCGCAATGCTCTTGCCCCTCGAATCGGCTCCCAAATTCTCTGAGTCTATCACAATCAGATTAACATCATCAATATACGCTAAATGAACAAGGCTCAAACGAAAATTATCAATTTTTGGCACAATTCTCGAAATTGGCCAAACCCGAGCCCGGGGCCCACGTCACGGAATTCGATAAGAATCACAAAACTAGAATCCTCATTCCCTTACGAGTCTACCCATACCAAATTTACCAAAATCCGAACCTCAATTGCCCACTCAAATCACCAAAAGAAATTTCCAAATTTTCCTCCCATTTTTCCCAAATTTTCTACTTTAATTCCTCAAATTGCATGGTGATCAAGACAAATTCATGAAATTAAACCAAAAATGATTGAAGAACACTTACCACAAGAATCCCATTCAAAATATCGTCCAAATTCTCCTTCCCCCGAGCTCTCCAATGGAAAAATGAGTTATGGCCAAGAACCCCCGAAATTAGAACTTAAAATTGTCTGCCCAGACTTTACTCTGTGCGATCGCAGAAAAAGGCATGCGATCGCGAAGAACAAAATGCTGCCCAACCAAACTAACCCTATGTGGTCGCAGAAACACCTATGAGATCGCGTAAGAAAACTCCTCACAACAATGCGATCGCGACCAGCTCTATGCGATCGCATAGAGCAATTCCATCACATTACTTCCACACGCGCCCACACTGTGTGATCGCAATAAGCCTCACCCGACTGCACTGCTCTGCCTCCTCCCACTATGCAATCGCGGACCATTAATTGGGATCGCATATAACAATTTCTGCTGCCTCACCAATAAACCTATGCGATCGCAGCCCCACTATTGCGATCGCATATAAGGAAACCAAAACCAAGAAAAATACAGCAGCAACAACAGTCCTTTTAAGGCCAAATACACTCCGTTAACCACTCAAAACACACCCGAGGCCCTCGAAACCTCAACCAAACCTACCAACACACCCCATAACATCATTCAAACTTATTCGAGCCTTCGAAACACCAAAAACAATGCAAAAATACCAAAATCCCATCAAATTCAAGCCTATGAACTTTGAAACTTCTAAATTCCGCCAATGATGCCGAAACCAACAAAAAATGTCCGAATGACCTGAAAATTTGCACACATATCCAAAATGACATTACGAACCTGTTCCAACTTCCAGAATTCCATTCCGGCCCCGATATCCTATTTTCCACTGCCGACCGGATATCGCCAAAAACCAACTTTCGCCAATTCAAGCCTATTTCTACACGGACATCAAAACCACATTCTGAACACACTCATAAGTCCCAAATCACCTAACGAAGCTATTCGAACCATAAATTCTACATTCCGAGGTCGTTTACCAGTAAGTCAACTTCCGGTTGACTTTTCCACTATTGAACCAAGTTAAGAGACTAAGTGTCTCATTTCTCTCCAAAAATTGCTCCGAACCCGAGCCAGCCAATCTAACACAACATAATAAAGCTGAACCACATATAATGAAGCAAAAACGGGGGAAACGAGGCTAAACTCTCGGAAGACCGATCGGGTTGTTACAGTATTGAATCAGGGTTAGAATAATTGGGCTGGGGTGATTACTGGGCTGGAGTCCGATTTTAAATAAAAAGGGGCTATGTTTTAATTACCCATTTAGTTTAAAAAAATAATTTATAAAAATAGTTATAAATGATGAAAAATTCTATTATGAAAATGATTTAAAATAATTACTTAATAATATAAAAAGTCATTTTCGTGTAAAATAAAGTAATTACGCATACATGGGCTATTATTGCAAAGTTATTGCAATTATAGCCTAAAGATGTAAATATAATTATGCATAAAATATTTAAAGCTTAATACAAATATAAATAATAAAAATTAAGCAATAAAATTATTATAAAATCATTTGTGATGCATTTAGTAATTATTTAGATAATAAAATGATGGAATAAATTAATTTAAAATCCTTTAAAACTACAAAAAAATTATGGAAAAATACTAATTGATTTATTTTGAAAATATATATGCATTTTGAAAATAATATAGGAAAAATTGGGTATCAACAGCTGCCCATCTTTACCCGGGAAGGATGAAAGAGTTGTCAGGTAAAGATATGATGGCCAATTTTTGACCGAATGGAGTGATCTGAGAGATATAGGCCGTACTCTGGTTTCTGATCTACCTACATATCCCTGTCTTTACAGGAATCAGGCGGTGTGTAGTTCTGAATCCACCGGTGAAATATACCGATGAAGTTATCACAAGATGTATACAAGGTTTCGAATATAATGAAATGGTTGTGGTGAGTGGTCGTTTCAAAATAATTTGAAGGAACTGGAGCGGGATTGCTCCTGTTGGGATAACAATTACACATTGGGTCACCTAAATGTACTGCAAGTATAGGCATATAACTTTGCGTAAATTAGACATGATGCAAATTCCCTTCAGACCGTGATAATTGTCTTTGGACGGTTGAGGATGACGTCCTTAGACCATGATGTCCCGGGCCATGAGTTGTGTGGTAAGGGATTTGCAGGCCATGAAATGATGTTCTCGGGCCATGAAAATGGTGTCTCCGAACCATGACGCCTTTGAATAATGATGTGCAAGTTTGAGAAATCTTCAGGCCATGGCATGATGTATTCCGTCTATAAAGATGGTGCCTTCAGACTATGACGCCTTCGGATAAGTTGGCTATATTTCAGCCCATGAGGTGAAGAGACATGATACTAGAAGCGATAAGACAGGGCTTAGTCTTGTATGAAGTTGAGGGCAGAGATTAGCCCAAGAGAAGAGAACAATGCAAGAGCGACAGTGCTTAGTCTCGTGCGAGATTCAGGACAGCGCTTAGTCCCATACAAAGAGAAGGCAGTGCTTAGCCTTATGCAAATAGGGAGGCAGGGCTTAGCCTCATGCAAGATTCGGGACAGTGCTTAGTACCATGCAAAAAGAAGGCAGTGTTTAGCCTTATGCAAATAGGGAGGCAGGGCTTAGCCTCATGCAAGATTCGGGACAGTGCTTAGTACCATGCAAAGAGAAGGCAGTGTTTAGCCTTATGCAAATAGGGAGGCAGGGCTTAGCCTCATGCAAGATTGACACAGAGCTTAGTCTCATGCAAAATTCGGGACAGTGCTTAGTCCCATACAAAGAGAAGGCAATGCTTAGCCTTATGCAAGGTGAGAGGCAGGGCTTAGCCTCATGCAAGATTCGGGACAGGGCTTAGTCCCATGCAAAATAGAAGGCAGTGCTTAGCCTTATGCTAATGGGAGGCAGGGCTTAGCCTCACGCAGGATCGAGACAAGGCTTAGTCTCATGCAAAGGGAAGGCAAGGCTTAGCCTTATGCAAATGGGAGAGGCAGGACATAGCCTCGTGCAAGATTGAGGCAGAGCTTATTCTCATGCAAACAGAAGGCAGTGCTTAGCCTTATGCAAGTGAAGAGGCAGGGCTTAGCCTCATGCAAGGTTCGGGACAGTGCTTAGTCCCATGCAAGGAGAAGGCAATGCTTAGCCTTATGCAAGTGAAGAGGCAGGGCTTAGCCTCATGCAAGGTTCGGGACAGTGCTTAGTCCCATGCAAGGAGAAGGCAATGCTTAGCCTTATGCAAGTGGGAAGCGAGGCTTAGCCCCATGCAAGGTGGAGACGGATCTTAGTCTCATGAAAAGGGAAGAGTAAGCAGCGAAGTATTCTTAGCTGAAAATGTGTTTCGTGCATAGTGATTGTGTTTTTGCAATGGTATTTGTCATGATGATATAGTCCAGCATCCAAAGAAAAACATGTGAGTTTTGAAGGGGAAGGTTGGCTCGTGCCTTTGCTTGCTCGATTTTTTCCGCTCTGTCTGAAGATCTTGTTCATGCTATTAGGGTAGCATTTGGCTAAAGCAAAGTTTCTTTTTCAAAAGCATGCGTGTATAATTTTCAAATACATAGTAGTATATAGTTTAGAAATTAGTTAGATGAACCGGTAACTGCAAAATAATCAGAGACATTGCTACTTCTTGCCGCAGAATTTTGAGGATCCTCCTCAAAATTCTGCCCCAGTTAACTAGATGACCTTTCTGGCTGCTCCATACGCTGCGGTTGGCTAAAATTGCTTCAAAATTTTGAGGGTCCTCCTCAAAATTCTGTCCCAGTTTCTGATTTTGGGGAAAATTGAAATTTTATTGAATTGTGACCGAACCCACAGGGATGCCTATGTATCCCCTCTTAAACGGGAATTAGGTCGAGCGTAGTTCAATCTACATCATATAGAAAAGCATAAGATGACTTTACACATAATGTCTTTTGACTGCGTCTGAGTTGATTGGCATTGGCCAAATTTCCCCGTCCATCTCTGCGAGTATGAGCACTCCTGCTGTCAGTACTCAGTGAACCATGGACCTTGCCAGTTGGGAGAGAATTTCCCTTTGGCTTCATCTTGATATGGAAAGATTTTTTTCAGCACTAGCTGCCCCGGTATGAACTGTCTTGGCTTTACCCTTTTGTTGAAGGCTCTGGACATTCTGTTCTGATAAAGCTGACCGTGACATACTGCATTTATCCTCTTTCCATCTATGAGGGCTAGTTGCTCATAGCTTCTCCTTATCCATTCTGCATCGCTGAGCTCGGTTTCTTGTACGATCCTCAAGGAAGGGATTTCTACCTCGGCGAGAATGACAGCTTCAGTACCATAAACCAGCAGATAGGGGGTTGCCCCGGTTGATGTGCGGACTGTGGTATGGTATCCCAGTAAGGTGAATGGTTGTTTTTCGTTCCATTGCTTGTGATTTTCTACCATTTTCCTTAGTATTTTCTTGATGTTTTTGTTGGCAGCTTCCACGGCTCCATTCATTTGAGGCATGTATGTTGTGGAATTCTTGTGTTTGATTTTTGAAAGTTTCACATATGGCTTTCATCAAATCACCGTTGAGATTGGCGGCATTGTCAGTGATGATGGACTCTGGAACCCCGAATCGACAAATAACTCGGTCGCGAACAAAATCCGCAACGACCTTCTTGGTCACAGCTTTGTAAGATGCAAATTCAACCCATTTAGTGAAGTAGTCGATGGACACCAAAATGAACCAGTGTCCGTTTGAGGCGGTGGGCTTGATTGGACCAATGACGTCCATTCCCCAAGCAGCAAAGGGCCAAGGTGAGCTTGTTGCATTAAGCTCGTTCGGCAGCACTTTTATCATGTCTTCATGTATCTGACATTGGTAGAACTACTGAACATACCGGATGCAGTCTGTTTCCATGGTCATCCAAAAGTAGTCGGCCCTGAGTATCTTCTTGGCCAAGACAAAACCATTCATGTGTGGGCTGCAAGTTCCGGTGTGTATCTCATCGAGCAATTTAGAAGCCTCTTTTGCGTAAACACACCTTAATAATCCCATAATAGGAGTTCTTCTATATATGGTTCCTCCACTCTTGAAGAAATGATTGGACAACCTCCGAAGTGTGTGTTTCTGAGTATGGTTCGCATGCTCCGGGTATTATCCCTTTGGGAAGTACTCTTTGATGTCGTGGAACCAGTGTTTTCCGTTTGTTTCCTCTTCAACATGAGCACAATATGCCGGCTGGGATGGGATAGATGAAGTTCTTATCTGGATGTTGTATCATTGATGACAAGGTGGACAATGCGTCTGCAAATTCATTCTGAATCCTGGGGACATGCCGGAACTCTATCTTTGTGAACCTCTTCTTTATTTCTTGTACATGATGCAGATATGGCAGTATCTTGGAATTCTTGGTAGCCCACTCTCCTTGTACCTGGTGCACAAGCATATCTGAATCCCCGATCACCAGCAGTTCCTGAATGTTCATATCAACAACTAGGTTAAGCCCTGATATGCAAGCTTCATATTCCGCCATGTTGTTAGTGCATGGGAATCTGAGTTTTGCAGACACCGGATAATGCTGACCAGTTTCTGATAACAAGATGGCTCCAATGCCGACTCCCTTGAAATTCGCAGCTCCGTCGAAAAATATTCTTCAACCATCGTAGGCTTCAGCAATGTCTTCTCTTACAAATGATACCTCTTCATCAGGAAAATACGTTTTCTGGGGTTCGTATTCTCCTCCCACAGGATTTTCAGCAAGGTGGTCTGCCACTTCTTGTCCTTTGACTACCTTTTGAGTTACATAGATGATGTCGAACTCACTCAGCAAAATTTTCCACTTGTCCAGCTTCCCAGTAGGCATGGGCTTTTGAAAGATATATTTCATGGGATCCATTCTCGAAATGAAATATGTAGTATAAATACAGAAGTAGTGGCGTAGCTTCTGAGCTATCCAGGTTAGAGCACAGCAAGTGCGTTCTAGCAGAGAGTACCGTGCTTCATAAGGAGTGAACTTCTTACTCAAGTAGTAGATGGAATGTTCCTTTCTCCCTGTCGGTGACAAATGGATGCTTATGCGGGTTTCCTTGACGGTTTCAGAATCTCCCAAGTTGACTATTTCGGTTTTGTCCAGGTTGGACTTGGGCTTGTTCTCAAAATCCTCTACTTCTCTGACAATCTCCTCAGGTATTACATACTCTTCTTCTAAATCACTATCCTTTTATTGCGTTGTCTCATTACATGTCACAGTTGTCGGCTCATCGAGATAGGAAATAGTAATGTTGTAGGGATAAAGATATGAAAGAAAAGTAGTAATAATAAAACATCAAGCCATTTTAAAGCGTCAGACAAAATGATTTTCAATAACTCAAATAACGTTTTTGGAACATTGAAAATATTATTTAAAACAAAAACTGCAAAAGTGAAAATCATTTTTTCAAAAAAAATTAAACAATGTTTTTCAGCCTTGCTACCCTGGGACTCGTCGGGCCCTTGATGGTCTAACAGTCCAGTTCTTGAGGAATGCTCCTCTCTCCACAACTTAGATGGTAGGGCCTTTGGATCTGGTATGACAAGATGATGATGCTAGTATGCGTGAACCAACCTTAGGGAATGGGAATAATCAAAAAGAAAGAAAACAAATGGTAGCCAAGTCAGTAAGAGTTCTGAAAAGAGTATTTGCAGTATTTAAACACATAGTGCGGGAATGTAAATTCACGTCCTAATTTGGGAGCCTCGTTGTTCCCGAGGTAGGCCTAGCGACAAGTTGATTTGTAGAATTATAGTGCCAATAATTTCTTCATTTCATTAATGTAAAAGTAGATGAATCTAAAACGACGCTAAATAAGATAAGTCGCTAATGGCACTTGGCCTTATTACATTTGAAAAGACAATAAACCTAATCTACTTGGTCCCAGAAGGACCTTCCCCAGGCTTGATTCTTTTGGATCCATTGATCAGGTTCCCCAGGTCGCGCATGCCCAGCAGAAGGTATACCCTTGCTAGATGTCCTCCTTCGCTTCCCTCAGCATTCTGGCAGTCGGTGACTTTCTTCCTTGTCTTCTCCTCCAGCTCCATCAGACCCTGCTCCAGATATTCCAGCCTCTCATTAGACTTGATAGAAATTTCCCTCCATTTATTGATCAATTCCATGTCAGTCTTGTGTTGCTCCAGGTGCTCGGCCTCGGACTCATGAACCCTTTTGCGTAGTTTGTTGTATTTCACTTGGGCTTCAGCAACTTCGTCTATGACCATGTTTCCTCGACCGATCCCCGGCTCAACTATTCCTCCTATTCTATCTTCCAACCATGATAGGTAAAAGGGCACATACCCTGCGTGATATCAGTCTGATTCGATGGTGTCCTTTTCCACAATAATCTTTGAGTGCCACATATGCTGAGCTTCACATTTGTATGGGAGGTTGTCATCCTAAAAATCTGCCCTGTAATGACTCATTTTAGCAACTCGCGGAATGACTTAATTCCTGACTGCTTGTCTCATAACCCTGATGGGAACATAAGGGTATATGCCCCTTAACCTGATCAACACCAAGTGCAAAGCGTCCCTAGATCTGATGATGAACTCATCAGTAGGGAACCATTCGAACATCCATTGAACCTGATCATCAGTCAAATTATCGAAAAACTGCAACCATTCTGTGGCACTCTCTGGTTGAGAAAACCTGTCTGGGATATAAGTCATTCTCTTAGGGTGATGGAAAGCTATATGATCATTCCACGACCTTCGTGAAAACTCTTGACGGTATTGACCTCTCTGGAGATGCTCTAACAACCAAACTTGTAGTAGCAGATTACAACCCTCGAAGTGTTTGAAACCCTTTTGTAAACGGTCCAAGGCCCGATATATGTTTGATATGGTCATAGGGACAATGGTATATGTTTGCCCCTAGATCCCCTCCATTAAGGTTTTAGTCACCATGGCCAGTTTGGTGTGAATTTTGTCCCCTTGCATCGTAAACACTATCATACCCAGGAAGTAGACGATGAACACAAAAACCCTGCGGTGAATACAACCCAAGGAAGTGATAGAGAATTCATCATGGAAGATACGATAGCATTTTCTATGACCGTATTGTTTATAGAGGTAGTCAAAGGGTATGTAGGACTTCTTCAGGCACTCCAAATCGTCATTCTTTTTCAAACCCATCATTTTCAGGAACCCCTAGCAGTACAGTTTTCTGGCACCAATAAATCGGGACTATCCCAAAGTAGTCCAGCGAATCCCCCTATTTCTTCCAAGAGAGGGGTCATTTCTATGTTCCAAAGAGAAACACGGATCTTTCTCCGTCCCAGAACATTGTAGCAGCTTCAATCAACATATTATTCGGTTGGATGTCCAATAAAGAAGGCAAATTTCCCAGGACCTTTTTCACATGCTTTTTGTCACTTGATGAAAGATCTTCCCACCAATCTAGCAACAATGTTGGTATGTTACGGGCCATGCCGAACCTGGGGACTTCGTACCTCATTTTCTGCAAAACAAATAAGGTTAGACCCTTTATCCCTCCATATTCGACTATTTATACATCAGTGATTAGCATATTGGCACTTATTTCTCCAAATTAATGCCCAAATCGTGGTTGCGTCCGTTGGGATTATGGAAACCTCGGTGGACTTTTGGACAAGGCTTTTCTTAAAAGGTTATTATGTGGACAACATATTAACCTTGTCTAGGTTTGACCATGATGCATGTACAATTAATCAGAGTAAGGTTTCTATAGAGGTCTAGACTGGTACTCTCAAGCGGAAAACTTGAGAAGGAAAGGCACGGAACTGTCGACTGCACCGCTGATCGACTAGTTTTACCGCAAATAAGCCTTTCCGAATTCAAAGGGGTGATATATAGGAAGAGACAAACACTCATCAAGTGTTTCTATGGTATTGATTATGCACGAGTGGAATATGATGTTGAGCATGATTTATGCAACAGAAAATGGCATGTTGTCACATATTTGCACGTTAGAAAATGATAAATGCGGTATTTAATAATTGGAAAGGCATTTTAAGAAAGAAAACAAAGAGACAAGTCAGTTTCCATAGTACAAACAAATCATAAATGCTTGAAAATAGGCAATTAAATTCACATAAAGTGGGAAAGGGAAATGGTGCACACGTATTAACAGAATAAAGCATGCTTAAAGACTAATTCACAAAAAACAAGCGTGTTATGGTAAGAGCCTAAGGGTTATCCCTAGCAGAGTCTCCATGCTATCACGTCCCTTTTTTCCTCGCGAAAATCGAGGTTTCGACATTTCTGAGACAACTCCCTTCCTTTTGGGATGGGGTATGGGATTTGAAGAGTCGCCACCTAACGGATTAAGGTGTGTTCGGGCACTTAGAGTAATTGACTCATGAAACTAGTTTGCATTACCAGGGATCGGGCAAGGGCTCGAAATTACCTTGAGGGGAAGCTGTTAGGCACCCCTCGAGGTCCACAACGGTGGGTCCCGGACGAACTTAATTAAGAGAATTAGTCTTAAAGGCAAATAAATTAATTTGGACAAATATACATTATTTTAAAACAGGAATAGGATCATTTCCATGCAATACTTGGTAACTTTCCCCAAGTTGGAGTGATACTCATAGTATTAGCGCACGGGTCATCATCTCCTTTACTACCCAATTCAGTTATTTCCTAAGCGTTCTAGTAGCTTCTAACTCGTTCCTTATGCGTGCACTACCCGTCCCTTACCTATGGTCCTACAAGTATTTAGGACCTCTATTTAGGGTGGCTCTAGACTGACATATGTTGCTTAAAATGAGGAAAATCTAGGCGACAAACAAAATTCAGATAGGACTATCATATAAGGGGGCAAATAAGGGCTCATATTAACCTCCACAAGTAGACAACAAATGCACGCAATTAAATCAGACAACTTTATTGATTTAGGATCCTATAGGCAGGATATCTAGATGAGCATAAGCAGAATGTAAGAAGGCAGTTTATTAAAACGAGCATTGGGACCTACTAGCTTGCCTACTGATTTGATTAAGTTCTAAATCTGGGGCACATTTCAAGCAGCAAGATGTCACAATTGTTAGGCCCCGAATTCTTAATAGCCCTACAGGTTTGCCTAAGTGATAACCAGAACTGATTAACAGAATCCTATAGGCATGGTATCTATAATTGTTAATTATAGACCTACAACATGGTTTCTAAGCGAGTTACTGATTTCAAGCATGATTTCTAAGTTTACAAACTGATTTACCCAATAGGCATGATATCTATTAGTTTAAACCCTATAGACATGATTTCTAGGTTTTGAAACCGATTCCTTTTATTTCTATACGCATGGTATCTAAGTTGGAGCTGATTTTTTATTTCCTATAGGCATGATATCTATTAATCCCATGTGGGCAGAAATTTTAAACAAATTGCCAAGAAAGTTTATTAATTCACACAAATATGATCCTGTATACATGATCACTAATGCACATTGAGATTGGAAATATGTGTAGATTTGAAGAACATGGATTTTAATGCAGAATTACCAAAAGACCTATAGCAAGTGTCTCTAATATGCATGATCACAAAAGGTCAAGAAAACATCCTATAGGCAGAATTTCTAAATGATTAGTAACACTCACACANTTCTAATATAACCCCAGATCTGTTTATTACATCGATTATTACATTAGTACAGCCCAATAATGAATAAATTACATAACAAAATTCATTATACTATAGGGAGCCTTCATAGGCCCAATATAACCTGAGAACCAGGCCTTCAAGCAAAGCAGATCTGAAGCATAATGGTGGTCCATCCATTGATACACAAAATTGGGCTTCTGGTGTGTCAAAGTTCCCAAGAGCCTCAGGGACCCCGGGCAATGCTCACACCAGAACCTTACTTAGAGAAATAGTTTGTAAAAGATTGTAAGACCAGTCCTAATGTGTCAGAGTTCGGAGGAGTCTCAAGGACCCTAGGCAGTGCTCACACTAGGGGTGATAGGAACCTAGATAACTAAGAGTAGAAGTTTGAAAACAATATATAAAGGGTAGGGGAACAATTTTAGAAAATAGTTTGATTTTTAGGAGCAAACAGATTCAATTTACAGGACTGCAAACAGAACTCCACCTAGAACAAACAGAATCCATATTTAGCATATGGTTCAAACAGATTGGTACTGGTTCAGGCATAAATATTATACTAGTATTTAAAGCAATCACAAAAAAGATCAAGGATACTTGAACTAATAGACATAATTGGCACCATATTACATGTTTGTAGAACAGGGAACATACAACTGATTAAGCAAAGTTTCACATTATTGTGAATAACTTAGTTTATTAATCATCATCATATAAGCATATATAAAGCATGCTGAGATTTGAAATGAACTATGAAAATAAGAACATAGAACAGAGTAGGTTAACAGGAATTAAAGCATACTAGTTTAGAAAAAAGTAAACAGGAATCATGGATTAGACAGAAGCATGCTGAGGTTGAAATAAACTAACCACATAAACATATAGAATATAACAAGATAACAGGAGTTAAGGCATACCAGTTAGGAAGAAAGTAAACAGGAATGTGATGGCAATTGGAATCCAAAGAGTCTAGCCTTGGCTTTCAGCTGGCTAAACAGTGCAGCAAACCAGAGTGATAGAAAGGACTCAAGTTTATGAGAGAACAGACAGCTTTGAGAGTTTTTGAATTGTAAGAATTGTTCAGTAAAGAAGTTGTGTGTGTGTAAGAGTCTCAGTGTAAGTGTAAGTGTGTAAGCGTATTTGAAATCATAACAATGAAAGGCTTTTATAGCATATAGTAGAGTAAAACCAAATAAGGTAGGAAAATCAATGTCACACAAATAAGGTGCAGAGATCCGTTAATAAGTCAATTAGGGTTAACACAAATCAATTAATAGAACATAATAACATAAATATCACTTAAATTAAGGAGAATCTTATACGAAATAAATCAGCAGGCAGGAATAAGGTTAAATAAGGTAAGAGATAAGTTCAGAGATCAATTATAAATCGGCCCCAACAATCAAAGCACAGAAATCAGGCTAGCAAGAGAATTAAGGAAAGTAGCACCAATTATGAATCACACATAAGGAAAGAATAGGTAAAATCTGTTAAGGAAATATCGGTTTTAAAGGAAAGCACAACTTCAGACCCTAATTAGGCAAGTAAATCAATTAATCACTTTAATTGACAGAGCTAAGGCAAATGGTCAAAACATTATAACAAACAGTCGAGTAATTGAAAACCCTAAGCATATCAAAAACATGGAGATGAAACTCAAGTAAAAATCAGTCGAAACAGTAGAGAAGAAAACCAGAGTTGAAACGTCTAAACGTTTAAACATTTTGCAGAAAACCTATTAGAAATCAAAACCCTAGCTTTAGGGAAAAATGAAATCGGTTGACAATAATAGTAAAAACAGAAGAATCTTAAAGGAAAAATACCAAACAAACTCAAACCTCTTCAGATCTAAAGAGATCTAAACTGATTTATCCAGAAATAGTTAGGTTTACGAAAATAAACGGAAGTGAATTAAAATTTGGTTTGAACCAGAGATTTGAAGCCGTAAAAACACAAAGATATCAGTAGTCACAGACATAGGAGTGAATATAGACGGATTAATCGAGAAGATGAGGGATTTTGAATCAAATATGGTTCGAATCCCTTGAGATTCCATCAAGTAACATGAAGACCACAACACCAGTAGAGATATGAGTCTGGATAAGACCTGAAATTGAAGAGAAACCCCATGAATCAAGGGGTCATCATGTAACGACCCGATCTGTTGTTTTGCGTTATCGGACCCCGTTCCCCTAAATAAAACTTCCCATAGTGGCTTATTGTGATTTATGACTTGCGGGGACGGGTAGTTCGGGATTCGGAAGTGTTTAGAGTGATATAGGAACACTTGGTTCCTTAAGGTTGGCCTTTAAGGTCAAGTTTGACTTCGGTCAACATTTTGAGTAAACGACTTCAGAATCGAGTTTCGATGGTTCCGGTAGCTTCGTATGATGATTTTGGACTTGGGCGTATGTTCGGAATGGGTTTTGGATGACCCGGTAGCGTTTCAGCGCCCAATAGCGAAATAAGAGTTTCCTTAAGTTCATATTGTGGTTTGGGATGTCTTTTAGCGTTATCGAGGTCCAAATGGAATTTCGAGATCTAGAATAGTTCTGTTATGTCATTCATGAATTGCTTGAAAAATTTGGGGTCATTCCGAGTAGTATAGGTCGGTTCGGCGCATTTTTCGCAAATTCAAGAAACTTAAAGTTCCTAAGTTTTATTCTAGGGGTTTTGAGGTGTGATTTTTTTGAGTTTTAGCATTGTTTTGGGTGTTCCGAAGGCTCGATCAAGTCTCTATTATGATTTGGGACTTGTTGGTATATTTGGACGGGGGCTCGGGTGGGCCCAGGTGCCTCTCGGGCACCAAACGAGGCCAAACACCATCTGAAGTAATTGCTGGTGCACCTGTTCTGGTGTGACCGCAGGTGCGGTTGCCAAGTCGCAGGTGCGGGATCGCTCATGCGGTCCCAGCCTCACAGGTGCGACCTCCATGTGGGCTGCCCTCCTCTCGCAGGTGCGGACCCTTTTCCGCAGGTACGGAGCCGCTGGTGCGGACTCCGTTCCGCAGGTGCGAGCCCAGGCCCCTTGTCCCCATTTCCGCAGGTGCGAGACCGCAGGTGCGGTCCTTGAGCCGCAGGTGCGGAACCACAGTAGGAAGTGAGTTCTTTAAAACATGAGATTTATTCATTTCACTCCATTTTCTTCCACCATAGACGACCTTGAGAGCTTGGAAAAGATCCCCACGACCTAGCTACTGAAAGGAGAGTGAATTCTACCCTAATGTTAGTTAATGCATGAATTCCTAGTTGAATTAACTACCTAATTAGTGAAAATCAAGGATTTGAGTAGTAACCTAGGGCTTTATGAAAATTTAGAGAATTACCCGTTAACTAGCCATGAAATCATACAAAAATCACATATTAACGATCCTTAGGTTATGGGTAAATGATTCCTTCAAAAAATTTCGAAATCCGAACATGCGGTCCCGGGGATGAATTTTGGGATTTATTCAAGTAGGATGAAATGACTAAGTAAATAGGAGAATTCCATACTTTTGAGTATAAATTGATATATTTGTATAACATTTGATAGTTTCGAGTCCTTGGGAGACGAGTTCGGAGTTTCGGGCGCATTCTTGACCCGGGGAGTAGGTTCGGCACGAGGTGAGTCTCCTTTATAATCTTGTAAGAGGGAATTGTCCCCATATGTGATTATAAATGGTTGTTTATCCTTAGTTTCGGGGGCTACGCACGCACGAAGTGACCAGAGCCCGTGTGTAGCTGCTATTATGCCTTGTCGGGTAGTTTAGGACTCACAAGCATGATTTATGTGTTATATATGTAATCTTGCATATGGTCTAAGTAGTCTAATATCCTCGAATCTCACATGTGAAGGCCTAAGAAGTTATGCTTTGAAGTTGACATTATTAAATTCTTATCCTGTTAGTATGTTCCCTGCTAAATTATCCGGAATTTCCTGTTAATCATGTATTTATACGGGAAACCGAGTCGCATGAATGATTTGCGAGCGGGGTAGTCCTAGTATTATATTAATCCGAGTCGCATTAATGATTCGCAAGCAGGGTAGTCCTAGTATTATATTAACCCCAATCGCATGAATGATTCACGAGCGGGGTAGTCCTAGTATTGTATTAACCGCGTCGCATGTTCGATTCGCGAGAGGGGCAGATAGATGCATCTATGGTTCGGGCCGTTCGATCCTCGACAGTGCACATTTACTTTTCATGTCGTACCGGCCGCTCGTTCACGGCTTGTTATGTGTTGATAATTGATGGGAAACCCTGTAATTTATCTGTTGATTTTATGGGGAAAAAAGGGAACTAAGTAGATTTTATGCTATGGAAAGGTGTTAAGTAAAAGTACTACATAATGCTAATTGTTGCTCATGTCCTTATTATTACTATTCATTACTGCTATTTCTATTTATCCTGTATTTAAATTGTATTATTTTGACCCTAGTAAGTATCAAGTCGACCTCTCGTCACTACTTCTTTGAGGTTAGGCGGGATACTCACTGGGTACATATTTGTTTATGTACTCAGGCTACGCTTCTGTACTTGATTGTACAGGTTCTGAGGCTGGTGCATCTGGTTATCAGACCGGAGCTCGATTCTGAGTATAGACTGGACCTAACTTCACGGTGAGCTGCTTCTCCTGACGATCCTTGGCAGCACCATGGGGTTTCTTTTGTTATTCCCGTCTATTTCTTCCAGACAGTGGGACAGTTATATTATTTCTTTTGTATATTCTGTTAGTATGCTCGTAGGACTTGTGACACTAGTTACTGGCACATACGTGGTAGATATTATGGTTTGAGGGTTTGTGTGTGTGTGTATATATATATATATATATATATATTGGCTCACGCCTCTTTATGACTGCTTTTGGTTAAATTGGCTAATTATCTTTTAAATAAATGTTTTGAACTTTGGTAGTCTGAGTGTCGGCTTGCCTAACCCCGGTGTTGGGCGCCATCACGACCTGAGTTAGTATTTTGGGTCGTGACAACATGGTATCAGAGTTGTAGGTTCACGTAGGTCTCACAAGTCACGGGTAAACCTAGTAGAGTCTTGCGGATCGGTATGGAGACATTTGTACTTATCTTCGGGAGGCTATAGGGTGTAAGGAAACCTCTTCTTATTTTTATTCTATCGTGCATTCGATTGTTTACTAAATCTCATTCTTCTATTATCTCACAGATGGTAAGGACGCGTGCATCCGATGTTCCAGACCCGGGAGGGGCCGCTACCCCCGTTGTCCAAGGCCATGGAAGATGCTGGGGAAGGGCACCAGCCCAAGGTAGGGGACGAAGGCGTCCCAGAGCTATTCCAGTTGCACCACCACCAGAGGATACTACTATAGAAGAGCAGGGTGAGGTGTCCCCAGCAGATCCTGCTCTAATGGACTTTATGACGGCACTAGGTTCCAGGAGATCATGGGCCGTATGATGTAGTTTATGGACACTATGTCCCAGGCTAGTTTATTTCCAGCATATCCTGCCACATCTCAGGCGGGAGGGGGGCCTAGACTCCTACCACCCAGGCTGCAGGTCAGGCAGCAGCATTACATCATACCCCGAGTACACTGCCCGTGGGTGGAGTTCAGCCTGTAGCAGCAGCACCTGAGCCTAGACCAGCTGCGGACAGTTATCCGCAGAAGTTGTTGGATAGATGGACTCGATTGCACCCTCCAGTCTTCGGGGGTGAGTGAGGTAAGGATGCCCAGGATTTTGTAGACAGGTGCAGGGACATGCTGCACCATATAAGGATATTAGAGTCCCATGGAGTGGACTTCACTACCTTCCAGTTAGAGGGCAGAGCTCGCAGATGGTGGCAGTCCTATATTCTCAGCAGGCCAGCAGATTTTCCTCCTATCACTTGGGAGAAGTTCACTCAGATGTTTCTAGACAGATATATCCCACCCTCTGAGAGGGAAGAGCTGCGGTATCAGTTTGAGCAGCTGGAGCAGGGACAGATGTCAGTGACAGATTATGAGGCTAGATTTTCAGAGTTATCTCGCCATGCACTCATGATACTACCTACCGATGCTGAGAGAGTGCGGAGATTTGTAGCTGGGTTGCATCCAGGCATTAGGGTCAACATGGCCCGAGAGGTGGAGATGGGGACTCGTTATCAGCTGGTAGTGGAGATTGCTCGTAGAATCGAGGGTTATCGGTCGAGGATCAGGGAGCAGGCACAGTAGGATAAGAGAGCCAGATATTCTGGGGATTTCAGAGGTGCCCCAGCTAGGGGAAGAGGTCAGTTTGGTAGGGGTCAGCCCAGTAGGCCCCATATTCAGCACCCCCACTACCACCTCCTCGTGGTGCTCCAGTGAGGCCTTACTTCAGTGTTATGCCAGAGGGTTCTCATCGTCCCCCAGTTATCCAGGGTTCTTCTTCAGGGCAGCAGACCATGCCTCCGGGGAGATGTTATGAGTACAGGGATTCCAGCCATATTAGGAGGACTTGTCCCAGGTTTTGGGGCAAGGCAGTGCAGTAGGGTTATCAGCCTATGAGTCCAGCACCAGCAGTCAGGCCACCTAGAGGTGGAGGACAAGTCGGCAGGGGTCGTCCTAGAGGTGGAGGCCAATTAGGGGTAGGTCAGTCAGCTCATGTTCACTCTGGTGGAGCTCAGTCTTCGGTGCTCCAGCTAGATTCTATGCTATTCCGGCCAGATTTAGATGCAGTGGCCTCAGACGTCGTGATCACAGTTATTATTTCAGTATGTGGTAGAGAGGCATCAGTGTTATTTGATCCAGGATCCACCTATTCCTATGTTTCAGCCTTATTTGCTCGTTTTCTGGATGTTCCTCGTGAGTCCTTGGGTTCTCCTATAGATGTGTCCACTCCTGTGGGCGATTCTGTAGTGGTAGACCGGGTCTATCGGTCTTGTGTGATCACCTTTTGTGGGTTCGAGACACGAGTGGACCTTCTATTACTCGACATGGTTGATTTTGAGGTTATTCTAGGCATGGATTGGCTATCTCCTTATCATGCCGTGCTAGATTACCATGCCAAGACAGTTACTTTAGCCATGCCCGAGTCTCCTAGGCTGGAATGGAGAGGTTCCTCGGTTAGTACAGCCAGTCGGGTTGTTTCATTGCTGAAGGCTCGACACATGGTCGAGAAGGGTTGTCTGGTGTATCTTGCTTATGTGAGGGACACCACAGCCGAGTCTCCGACGATTGATTCAGTGCCAGTTGTTCGAGAGTTTGCTGATGTATTTCCTTCAGACCTTTCGGGCATGCCTCCGAATCGTGATATCAATTTCCGTATTAATGTGGTTCCAGGTACTCATCCTATTTCTATTCCCCCGTACCGTATGGCTCCGAAAGAGTTGAAGGAATAGCTTGAGGAGTTGCTAGCTAAGGGGTTTATCAGACCGAGTGTATCGCCTTGGGGTGCTCCAGTGCTATTCGTGAAGAAGAAGGATGTGTCTATGCGGATGTGTATTGATTACTGCCAGTTGAACAAGGTCACCATTAAGAACAAGTATCCATTGATGTGTATCGATGATTTGTTTGATCAGTTGTAGGGTGCTCGGGTGTTTTCTAAGATTGATTTGAGATCGGGGTATCACCAGCTGAAGATTCGGGAATCGGATGTTCCGAAGACTGCTTTTTGTACGAGATATGGCCATTATGAGTTCCTGGTGATGTCATTTGGCTTGACTAATGCCCCAGCAGCATTTATGGACTTGATGAACAGGGTGTTCAGGCCGTATATTGATTCCTTTGTCATTGTCTTCATTGATGACATTTTGATTTACTCACGTAGCCTAGGGGAGCACGAGCAGCTTTTGAGATTTTTGCTCCAGACTTTGCGAGAACATAAGTTATATGCTAAGTTCTCCAAGTGTGAGTTCTGGTTGGATTCTGTGGCATTCTTGGGGCATGTGGTATCCGGAGAGGGTATCAAGGTTGATCCTCAGAAGATTGAGGCAGTTCAGAGTTGGTCGCATCCTACTTCAGCTACAGAGATCAGGAGCTTTTTGGGCCTAGCAGGCTATTATCGCCGATTTGTGGAGGGGTTCTCTTATATTGCAGCTCCATTGACTATATTGACTCAGAAGAATGCCCCGTTCAGATGGTCCGACGAGTGTGAGGCGAGATTTCAGAAGCTCAAGACATCATTGACCTCAGCACCAGTTCTAGTATTGCCTTCCAGTTTGGGGATGTATACAGTGTATTGCGAAGCTTCACGCGTTGGTTTGGGATGTGTGTTGATGCAGGAAGGGAGAGTTATTGCTTATGCTTCACACCAGCTGAAGGTTCATGAGAAGAATTACCCTGTGCACGATTTGGAGTTGGCGGCGATTGTTCATGCTCTTAAGATTTGGAGGCACTACTTGTATGGGGTGTCCTGTGAGGTTTATACAGACCACCGCAGCTTGCAGCACTTGTTCAAGCAGAGGGATCTTAATTTGAGGCAGCGCAGATGGCTTGAGTTGTTGAAGGATTATGATATCACTATTCTTTATCATCCGGGCAAGGCAAATGTGGTAGCAGATGCCTTGAGCAGGAAGGAAGAGAGTATGGGTAGCTTAGCTTATATTGTAGCAGAGGAGAGACCTCTAGCCTTAGACATTCAGTCCTTGGCTAATCGCCTAGTGAAGTTAGACCTTTCAGAGCCTCGCCGAGTTTTAGCACATGTGGTTGCTCAGTCTTCGTTATTGGGAGAGATTAAGGCTCGACAGTTTGATGATCCTTACTTGGCAGAGCTACGGGAGTCAGTGGTTCAGGGTGGTACCAAGGAGGTTACTATTGGCGAGGATGGTGTTCTGAGACTTCAAGGCCGTTTATGCGTTCCTAATGTCAATGGCCTGAGAGGGAGGATTCTAGAGGAGGCACATAGTTCTCGGTATTCTGTTCATCCTAGTGCTACGAAGATGTATCGTGATTTGAAGCAGCATTACTGGTGGAGGCGGATGAAGAGGGACATTGTGGAGTATGTGGCTAGGTGTCTTAATTGCCAGCAGATTAAGTATGAGCACCAGAGGCCAGGAGGCCTACTTCAGCAGATGCCCATTCCTGAGTGAAAGTGGGAACGCATCACTATGGACTTCGTGGTTGGGTTGCCTCGGACCTTGCGGAAAGTTGACGCGATTTGGGTCATTGTGGATAGATTGACCAAATCGGCGCATTTCATTCCAGTGGCTACTACATATACTTCTGAGAGGTTGGCCCAGATCTACATTCGGGAGATAGTCCGGTTGCATGGTGTGCCGGTGTCTATTATATCAGATCGAGCTCCTCAGTTCACCTCGCACTTTTGGAGAGCATTGCATAGTGAGATGGGTACCCAGATAGATCTCAGCACAGCATTTCACCCTCAAACTGATGGTCAGTCGGAGCGTACAGTTCATATATTGGAGGACATGCTCCGTACATGTGTGATTGACTTCGGAGGTCAGTGGGACCACTTATTGCCTTTGGCCGAGTTTGCTTACAATAATAGTTACCAGTCCAGCATCAAGATGGCTCCATTTGAGGCTTTGTATGGTCGGTGATGTCGTTCTCCTATCGGGTGGGTTGAGCCTGGAGAGGCTAAGTTATATGGCACCGACTTGGTGAAGAATGAATTGGAGAAGGTGAAGCTCATTCAGGAGAGGCTCCGCACAGCACAGTCCAGAAAGAAGAGTTACGCAGATCAGAGGGCACGTGATGTAGCATTTATGGAGGGAGACAAGGTACTGTTGAAGGTGTGATGACCCAAAAGGTCATCCCGTATATTTCTAGCTAATTCTGTGTTCCGAGGTCGTGAAAACCTCCTTCTATCTCACATCGATTTGCGTGCACAGCCCGGGCGCATAGCCGGGAAGCCCTTATGTGAAAAACTGATAAAATGATAATTTTGTATTAGAAATTTGAATAAAGTTGAATTTGGTCAATGTTTTTGGTAAACGGACCCGGATCCGTGATTTGACGGTTCCGTAGGAAAATATGGGACTTGGGCGTATGCCCGGAATCGAATTCCGTGGTCCCAAGTCCGAGAAATAAATTTTTAAAGAAAATTGTTTTCTGAAAAATATAAAGGTTTTTTAAAATAAAATTTGATGTGAAACCTATGATATCGGGCCCGTATTATTGTTCCGGGGCCCGGAACAGGTTCAATATGTCTTATATGTGTTATTTGTGATATTTGGTAAGAAACGGACTTAGTTTGATGTGATTCGGACCTTAAATGCAAAATTTAATGCTTAAAGAAGTGTTGAGGAATTTCATTAATTTTTGGTCTAATTCATCGTTTTAGTGTTGTTATATGTAATTTGAAACCTCGAGCGAGTCAGTGTTAGGTTATATGACTTGTGTGTGTGGTTGGACGGGGTCCCGGGGGTCTCGGGTGTGTTACGGATTGGCTTCGGGACAATTTTCCTCATTTTTCCACTGTTGAACCTGTCATCTGGTTTCCTTCTATGCGATCGCATAGGAAGAGTCGCGATCGCATAGTGCTATTCTGATCCCCCAGTTTTTCTTCAATGCGATCGCACCCTAGTTTTTGCGATCTCATAGGGTAGCGTTTGGCAGTAGCATATTTTGGTCAGTAACATACTTTCTTCTATGCGATCGCATAGTTTTATCCGCGATCGCAATGCACAAAATACCTGGGCAGAATATAAGTTCTCAAAATCAGGGGTTTTGAGAACTTATATTCTGCCCAGGTATTTTGTGCATTGCGATCGCGGATAAAACTATGCGATCGCATAGTTTTATCCGCGATCGCAATGCACAAAATACCTGGGCAGAATATAAGTTCTCAAAATCAGGGGTTTTGCCATTTTTAATATATTTTGACTTCTAGAGCTCGGTTCTTGGCAATTTTTGAAGGGTTTTTCACACAAATCGAATGGGTAAGTGTTCTTCACGAGAATTAATTATATTTTACGAATTAGTTCTTGTTTTTATCATTTAATTTGTGTTTTGGGTTGAGGGAATTGTGGGTTTTGAAAGAAAACTTCTAGGATGTAAATTCATGATTTGAAAGACCAAATGTTATCGGAATTGGATAAATTTAGTATAGGTGAACTCATATCGGAATGGGTAATCGAAATTTGTAAAATTTGTCGGGTTCTGAGGTGCGGGCACGAGGGTCGACTTTTGGATTGATTTTTTATAATTTTGTAAAGATTGAGACTTTATTATTCGGAATAGTTCCTTATGCGCTTTATGTGTATTTTGAAGTTGTTTTAGTTGATTGTGAGCCGTTCGGAGGTCTTTCCGCCCGAGAAGTCTATTTTTGAGTACCGGGTTGTCGTCTTTGAGGTAAGTATCTTTCCTAACCTCGTGTGGGGGAACTACCCCTTAGGATTGAGTCTTCCTTGTTGATTGTAGTCCGAGTATGCGAGATGACGATTGTGTACTCTGACTTATTTGCAATTAGATTGGCCTTTTAGGATTCGTAGGTTCTTATATTACCTGTGTATGATTTGTAATCGTTACATTTGAATCCTTGGTTGTTAATTTTATCCCTTCCTGTTTAAATTAGAATTATTTGTTTTTGGATTTCTTCGTTGGGTATTTGACCTTACTTGACTTAACTGAATATTCTACTTCTCTTATCATCGTGCTATATTTTCTTCCTAGCTTGCCTAATTGACTATAATTAGTGTCATCTAGCCTTATAGTTGACTAGTCGTAGTTGGAACATCTATTTGTTGGAGTCAAGCATGCCCGTGAGTCTTACATTGTGATTTATATGACTATTCCCTTAAGTGCTACTTAGGACTACTCGTTAGACATTTATGTTATTGCTATTTCCTTGATGTTGCCTATTACTGGGCCTTTGTTTAAACTGAGTGTTATTCCGTGAAGTTACTTTTTTAGGTGAGATTGGTTATAGTTGTTTCCCTTGCCGGGATGTTATGGTTTCTATTATTGTTTATGTTGTTAATGATATTGTTTGTACTGTTGACTCCCTTGCCGGGATGTGGTGATTTATGGGTCATATTGTTGGTTTTTCCTTGCCAAACTGTTGTTCTTGATATTGTTTGGGTGAGGAAGAGTGTAAAGCACGAAGGGTGATGCCGTGAATTGTGAGAATGAGAGTGTAAAAGCACGAAGGGTAATGTCGTGCCATGTTATGATATANGGTGATGTCGTGCACTTGTTTTGGTGAGAATGAGAGTAAAGCACGAAGGGTGATGTCGTGCACTTGTTTTGGTGAGAATGAGAGTAAAGCACGAAGGGTGATGTCGTGCACTTGTTTTGGTGAGAATGAGAGTAAAGCACGAAGGCTGATGCCATGCACTTGTCTTTGCATCTTATTCCGTTGTTCTAAATTTGGATATTCCTACTGATCTCTTACT
>ML353597.1:19070-83239 GCA_005239505.1 Nicotiana paniculata | reverse complement strand
TAACCCGCAATCCACAATATCACATATATCTCTTTTTTCGGGGGGTAGAAAAGGGGTGTGACAATATGAACAACATTTCGCTAAGGGCCTTCATACTTTTAATATAATATAGATAGATAGATAGATAGATAGAGATAGATATATGTACCTTAGACTGGCCTAAGTGAAGCTAACTCGTTATGTAATAATTGTCTAAGACATATAATATGAGAAAAGAATTTATACGCTAAACCAATGTAAGACATTCTAACAATTATGGTGTATATGGACTGGGTTTGTTCGGTTTTTATCAAAATCAAACCAAACCAATTATATCGGTTTGGATTGGTTCGATTTTGTCAGGTTTTTCAGGGTTTTGTTACTTAAATATTTTGTTAAATTTTTTATAAGTAAATATATATTTAGTAAAAATTTAAAAAATTGACAAATATATTATCTATTAAAATATTCTTATGCGAGAATTTACTTAGTAACACATGATAGTTATTTTTTTAGTCGTCTGACAATAATTTTTTTGTTGATTTACACTTTTAAAGTTAATCGAATTTAGTAATTAAACATAAAAATCAATACAATACCTAAATAATAATAATCACTTCAAATTCGAAAAAGATAAAAAAATTTAGTAGATCTTGACATATGAATATGGAATAACATAGAGATTGACGAACAATAACACTTGATACGAAAATGATCATATAAGCCATTATTTAAGGTTAATAAATATGGAGCACTTCATATTCTATTAAATATTATATCACGTAAGAGAATCCCAAATATTTCTAGATATTTTCAAAGCAAAATTCTATATAAAATCTTAAATATATATATATATATATATATATATATATATATATATATATATATATATATATATATATAAATTATATATTTATATGTCGGCTTTGGTTCAGAGTTTTTACTCAATATCAAACCAAATCAAACCAAATCTAATAGAGTTTTTTAATCGATTTGATGCGATTTTCCGATTCGGTTTGTACACCCCTACTAACAACCATCACACGAGTAGATTTAGACATTTAGAACGTAGACGATAGACGATATGACATGGATGTCTAAAATTGAATAAACCAAGATAGGGATCCGACAATATAATATAATGCGTGTTAAATAAAATTATTGCCTAATTCAACTCTAAAAGTTACTTCGTACACATTCAATAGATGAAATAAAGCAGGTTCATGTGCAAGAGGTTATCAAGATAGTAGCGGTGTCAACTATAGCGGCTAAGATGGCGAAGATTATGTCACTTTACCAGAAGAAATGGCCTTTTTTGGGGCATAAAATATGATCATACTTGTCTACTCTCGTGAGGTAGTTTTACATATATACAATTATTAAACCATATTCTTAAGCCGTCAAAGTGGTCTTCAAAATTCAGAGACATGGCTAGAATGTTAACGTTAGCCTTTTTCCTCATGATGAACATTAGTATTTGTCAAATTTCAGGTGCTCCTCCTCCTCTAGTGCCACTTCCTTTCCCAACTACTCCTGCGCCGTCACCTTTTATCGGTGGTGGTGGTGGTGGTGGAGGAGGAGGAGGAGGAGGAGGTGGAGGACAAAGTGGCACAGGAAGCGGTTATGGCTCTGGAAGTGGTAGCGGCTTTGGGTGGGGAAGAATTGGTGGCGGTGGTGGAGGCGGCGGAGGTGGTGGTAGTGCTCCAGGACCAAGCAGTGGAGGATCAGGCCAAGGTAGTGGCAGTGGTGCTGGCTATGGTTCCAGTGGTAGTGGTAGTATTGTTTCAACTCCTAGTCCTGCCTAGACATGTCCTTATTCGTAATATGACGCAGTAATATATTTAATACTATTACCTTTTGTAGCAACAAAGAAAAGAGAGAGCTATAAATAGCATATGGAACTACTACTATGTTTATTACATGTGCATGGAGCCATGCACGTTTTTCTTTTCTCTACTATTACTAGCCAAGCTGCAGTTCTTGAATGTGAATAGATAATGTGATCTTGTAAGTTGTATATGTGTAAGCACTGCTTGATGTTCGGAATAAAGAGAAATTTCAGCAAAATATCATATCATACTATATTATAAGTCTGAAGCCCTAAAGTTTGAAACTGAATTACCAAAATGTTCATTAAAAACTGAAAGACTATTTTACCCTTATACTAACCATATATATTCTCCATACATATAGTGTACAAAAATATAAAAATATTCATAACTATAATAAAACCGTTGAGCTTCTCTTACTCTTTCGCATACAGATGAAACTAAAATATACAATGTATTTGATTCTTTTAAACTTGGAAGCAGACACTAATCGGTCTGCTTACTCATTAATTTGTCAATTTAATGAACGTTTCAAATTTTTTATTGTTTCTTAGTTATACATCTCTTGAAAGCTACCATTTCATTTCTGCAGTAATTTCATCCAAAAATAATTACATGAACTCAAATTATTTTCATCCAATAAATGAGTAGTGGAGTTGTCAAAAGAGAAATGTTAAGTAAGAAAAAGGAGGGTTGCGCAAAGATTCTTGAAGGCAAACGGAAGAAGTTTCCATTATTCGTCTTTTATGTTTCATGATTCTTTTATGTTTTATCAAGTTAATTTTTAATTTGTCTTTTATTTTCACAAGTATTTCTTTTTACTACAAAACCACGTAATGACATATTAGTTGTTTTTTTTATCTAATCTAAAATTGTTTGTCTTCAAATTTAGAGTCTTGCTTTGGGATTTAAAGAAAATATGTAAAAATTGAAATTCCAAAAGATGTGTCAAAGCTAAACTTTTATTTTGTCATCATCATTTTCGTAAATTTGACCTTTTAGATTCTCAATATTTAGTTGTAATTTTTTTACTTATAAGTGCAGTTGTATTAGAACCATTTGGCACAGAGGAAAATCAAATAGGTGCAGTGAAACACAAAGTCAATAAATAATTCGGAATAGATTTAATATTTTTTAATATTTAAAGTATTGTAATATTTGTAGTTAAATGTTTGTATTATTCAAGTTTAATTTGTCCTCTGTTGACTTCTAACAAGTAGACTTACCAAAAATGATAGACAGAATTGTTGGATTAAAGTTGGAGATCATGAAGATTGGCAAAAATTACAACTTTGATAAAAAGATATTCATTAAGTACCGTATTAGCCTATCAACTACCTTAGAATCCTTCGCCTCAAAATAAATATTAAAGTAGGACCTATTTGTTTATGGTTGAAAGATTTGATCTTATAGTCTATTGCAAATGTTATTTCAATTGTAGAGGTTAATAATACTACTATCTATGTTTCAATTAAGAAAAGAAAAAAAATATTTGAACCCTTTGGTCTGACATTTGAAACTTATGACTTTAAACATTTTAATATTTATATGACTGTAAAAACTTTCCAGTACGAACAAAATGGATAAATTAAAATTTAAGAGTTAAATTATATTCAAATATAGCGTGTTATTCTTTTCTTAATTAATTAATAAGAAAAATATGTCACATAAATTGTAACGAATAAAGTAATATGAAAATTAAAAAACTACAAAGATCCTTATACGGTCATTTTCTGCTATTCAAATTCGAAATGGACATAGTAATAGTTGTTTGGCCGTGCTTTCAAAATTTTCTCAAAAGTACTTTTGGTGAAAAATAATTTGTGTTTGGTTAATAAATTTCAAAAATACTTTTGAGCAGCAATATTTGACGAAACTTTTAAAAAATACTTTTAAGTATACTTCCTCAAAAATTCTATTAACAAAAATTGCTTTGGAGAGAAATTATTTTTTCATTTCTTTTCAAAAAGTAGTTATGCTACTACTTAAAAATATTTTGTTCTTCTTCTAAAAATTTGGCCAAATAACTTAACTTTGAAATTGCACTTTAACCAAAACGAAGCACGGCCAAACATGCTATAAATGATTTTATGCTATTTATAAGCTCCTCAAAATAGTAAATTGACACCAAAAAAACCCAAAACGGGGATCCTGAGCTAATACTGCATCGACAAGGTATCACTATGTAAATAGACTTTAAATTCAAGGGTACTAACAAAATTTATAAATTTATCAATAAGTCCCTCTCACTTGCACTATAAATACATCCTGCCTCCCAAAGGCGGGAAAATTTCACAGAGAGAGAAAATGAACAACTCAAAATCAAAGTCCGGCAGAGATATACAAAGCTTGCTCGAAGCTATCACATCTTCCGACGTAAGCTTTTATTCTAAGCTCATAATTTAAAACCCCAACTTCACTAATTTTTATTCGTCTGTTATTTCATTTTTATAAATTCCTAGTATTTTTCAGAAGTTATTTCACTATAAATTTAGTTATTATGAGTTTCAGCTTGATATTTGAATTAGTGTTACATTTTTAGGGTTTAATTTCAATCTAGGTGCTCTAAGTTGACTGTAGAAGTCAAACTGACTAATTTCAATCTCAGTCATTTAATTCAACTTTTTGTATTATTTCCTCAGTCGGTGTTTCAATTAGTTTGTATAAATTTTCTCTGTATTGCGATAGATTATTCACTATTATTTTATGAAATTGCTACTTGAATAGTGTAGATTGTTTTTTTAGGGTTTAGTTTCAGTAATTTTTTATTAGATTCTACTCATTTTGTACCACTTTTTGGTGCCCTAAGTTGACTTTAGAGGTCAGATTGACTAATTTCAATTTCATTCATTTGATTCAACTATTTATATCATTTCATAATTAATTTGTATGAATTTCTTTTTATTTCAGATTTTAATTCACTATAATTTCGTTATTATGAGTCTCATTTTGAATAAGTTGCAACTGAAAGTAGTTTAGATTGTCTATCAGGGTTTAGTTTCTGTAAATTTTTTACTAGATTCTGCTCATTTGTCCCACTTTTTAGTGCCCTAAGTTGACTTTAGAGGTCAAATTGACTAATATCAATTTCAGTTATTCGATTCTACTGGTGTATTTTTTCCTCATCATGTTTCCATTAGTTTTTAGAAGTTCCCTTGTATTTTTTATAACTTCATTATTATGATGTGTAGTTTGCTGAAACTAGAGTCAGACTCAGAATTTTGAGTATATGTGTTCTGTAATCTAGGACAGGATAAGTTACTGGGTTCGGGATAGATTATTACACATATTCAATAGATCTTTTAACACAAATATAGAGTCTGAGTTGAAGCTTGGGTTCTACCGAACCCATAGCTAGACTTGTAGCTCCGCCACTGGCTAAACACCTGTGGAACTAGTGTAGATTGTTTTTAGGTTTTGTTTTTCGTATGAAGGAAAATGTTCAAGAAAGAGCACACCTATTCATGTATATATTATATACGTAAAGATATCTAGTTTGTTTCTGTATACGGGGCCTTCTCATACTGTGACTTCCAGCGCTAGCTTAGTGCTTGGCTTCTTTTGTCAATAAAATTTTAACTTACTGATCAAAAAAAATATCAATAGGAACTAAGTGAATGGCTGAATGCAATGACCTTAATATAGTTCATATGAGGATGCAAAGTAAAGACTTCTGATTGGAACTTAAAAGGTGTATAGGTCGATTAGAGGATGAGAGATCAAAGGCAATGCATTTGATTCAGGAAGAACGAGGAAAATTATTTCTGTATTTTTCCTTGTTTGTGAAATTTTAGCTGAGTTGTGTCCAAGTCATATGTAATATAAAAACAAATGAGAAAAGCTTAACATTTTTCTTCAAGCTGGTAGCGTAGATGTTTGTGTTTTGTGCTCTTATAGAAGCTTGCTATAACTTGGTTTGTAAATTGCCATTGAAAATATACTACCCAAGATAAGGCATTTTCCACGAACATTGTTCCACTTGTCACTAATATATTCTAAATCTTTTGTTCTTTTTGGATGCTTTGTATGCTCGTCTTTTCTTTTCTTCTTGATGGTTTTCACTATCTTAAATGTTTTCTTGGATCATACCTAATAACTTCTTAGCTTAGTTCAACATCTTGAGCTATTCCTTGATATAATTTGCTAGTTATTTGCATCCAATTGTTGGTTCAATCGTGTCCTTTCTATCCCGCAGGTTGTTGAGAATCGTGTTGACTTGCTTGATGAACTTGGTGAGTTAGATCTGTCAGAGAAATCAGAAGTGGCTTCTCTTATAGAATCCTTACAAGTATCCTGATGAATATTAGACATACTTTTCTTGATCTCACAGTATAATGCCATGGATTAATTGGATTAAGAAAAGGAGAATTCAGTTTACTGTCTGTAAAGACTCAAAAGCTGGAACTTGGTTGTGGGTTTATCATTGCCATAAGTGTTGTATGTACATATTCCAGTTACAAGAAATGATTTTACTATAATTACATGGGGAGTACGACAAATTCGGTTGAGAGAACTAATGTGCCAAGGCTTGAGAAATTGGGAACACCACTTTTAGTTTCAGTTCTTAAATTTGCAGTTAAACACAGAAATGACACTGAAGAGTCACTATTCATCAGTTTTATCTTCTCTCTGAGTTTGACCTTTGAGCATATGTTTAGGTAAGAGATACAATAATTCACTCATTCATCGAGGCTTTACCTGTGTTCTTCAGCATACTTTGAATTTTGTACTGCCGACAGTGTCTGAATTGGTCTTTCCAAAATGGATCGTCTTTTCGGTAGTAAACAAGTGGTAAATGCTTTCTTCGTCATTGCTGTTTTATCTCGTTTATTTTCTTGTAAGCAAACAGAGCTCTGATGCTATATAGAGGTTTTGTTAGAATGAAATACCATGCCAGAGCTACAGAAAAACAAGTAAATGTATTTATGTGAGAGCTATATAAATGTTTTGTGTTTTATGAATGATTTTGCACTTTAATAAATATGGAAGATCTGGCTCCCATTCTTCTGGCTTGGTAAAACAGCTAACTTGATCTCATTTTAGTAGCAACTCTTTGTTATCTACCTTGACATTTTACTGGACACTTTGGGAAGACTTCACATGTCTCGACATTTCTCAATGCAAATTGAACAAAACCATTTTGCATGTGGCTGCAAAATATCTGCCGTCAGACATATCTGCATGCCTAGGGCAGTTTGTTGGCCTAGGAGCCAAAGTAAGTTTTGTTTCATCCCTTTTCTCCTTAATTAAGTGACCTGTGATCTTGATGATACAGATTGCTTATATTATGTTCTTAATCATTAGGCTGCCGCATGGTGTAAAAAGCATCTACAGATGACACTCATGTCGACTCAGGAGTCACCTGAAGAAGAACATAGTAGCCTCTTTTATCAGGTCAAATAATTAAGTTTAGCATACGAACAATGTCCCTTGTCAATTGGTTTTACATTTCAAAGTGAGGTTCTCATCTTCCCTTGAGTTCTTGAGATCAATATGGTTGCAATTTTCTTTATTTGAGTTTGAATGTTGCATCATAGTCGTCCACCTGCGTAACAATCAGAAGACCATAATTCTTTCTCTTGTGAAAGCCTCTTTCATTATTTCCCTAGCATGTAATCTTTTTCTCTTTTTGGTTACGGACTTTTCTTTCCATTCTAACTTTGAAAAATCCACTGCACTTCTTTAGTTAACGCTGTCTGGTGTCGTAATGTCAAATCCTAGAACCACATGGATAAACAAGCAAATGCAGTTTACATAACAAAACCAACCAAACTGTCTGTTACACTTTAAACTGAACGGGATCACAAGAGTTTACCTGTTGATAACATTATTGTTGTTTGTTGTGTCATGAAGCTGGTTGATTTAAGTAACTGGTAAAACACCCAACCTGAATTGTGCAAAGTGGAATTCCCTTTTGGATTCTGTAGTCATGTTTTAGCTGTATAAAGTTCAACTGGTGATTGTTTTATGTGTTGCATTTCCTTATAATGCAAGTTTTCTTAATTTTGAAACGGAAAAGGGTCAGATGTGTCCCTCTACTATCGGAAATTAGTTATAGGTAGCCCCCTTCACTATCTACCCTTGTCGTTACCCATTTTAATATTTCTACCCCTCAATCTAACGGACCCATTCATAAAGACACGTGGCAGCATCTTAAACAACCTAACTATTTTTCCTCTAACCCACCTTACCATTTTCCCTCTGACCCATCCGTTCAGCCCCAAACCCGAAAAGCCCTCAATTATTCAACAATCACAGTTCTAGAAGCATTTCACGTAATTCTAGGCATTGATTAGTACTAATCCAACAAGATTCACAGCAAATCTGAACAAGTTCTGGTCACAAAATACAATTCTTTTTAATTTTCCTAAGCTTCAATTTCACCATCTCACAATTGTGATAATTTCAGTAGCTTCCTGGCATCTGCCACCGTCAATTTCCTCTCCGGCGCCGATTTCGGCAGTATCTCTTTCTGCGGCAAGAGCCCGTCGAGTTTGATCCTGCTTCTGCTGATGTCCATTTCATGCAGTTTCTTGATGACCTTTTTGCCGGAGAGAAGTGATTTGAGATCCTGGGTGGTCGCCGGAAATGGGTATTGCTGGAGGAATCGCCGGAAAGTTCCGTTGTCTCCAGGATCTGGGATGATTTTATTATCAGGACAAGGAGTATTCAGTGATCTGGAGTACTACTTTTGATGAATTAAAAGGAAGAGAAACACTCCCTTTAATGCAAAGATTTCCACTGCATATGATATGTTGAATCTTGCCAAGAACAGCGTAGGCTTAATTTTGTAGGAAAATCAGCAGCTCTATGTGGGATGTGAAGATCGCCCAACGCTAATACCAGCACCATCCTCCTCTAAACCCAATCAACTATTCAAAATTTTCATATATGATCGACAATCTGAGATACCAAAATAGAAACCCCAATATATACTACTAGCACTTTAATCAAAGTCAAGGAATTTGAGGAATTGTTAGATCTAATCGGTTGTTGCTCATTTAACCCTCTCTCTGCTTTGTCGCTGACACTCCAGCACCGGTTAGATCACTGGAAACCATGGAGGATCCGCCATCGTATTACAAAATCCTAGTTTTGGAGAAGAAAATAAGATTAGGTCTTTTTAAGGGGGAATACGGGCCGGGGCGGATACGGGTAATGTAAAAGGGTAGATGGTTAGGTTGTTTAAGATGTTGCCACGTGTCTTTATGAATTGGTCCGTTAGATTGACGGGTAGAAATATTAAAATTGGTAACGGCAGGGGCAGATAGTGAAGAATAGTATAACGGGGGATACCTATAACTAATTTCCGATAGTAGAGGGACACATCTAGCCCTTTTCCGATTTTGAAATGCATGTAGTGTATCTAACAAGGTTGTCGAGTTTTAGCTTTTGACAGATCTCGGTTTTTCTCAGTTGCTATTGGATTTGCTTGGCTACTCTGCCTCTATTTTCGCAGCTTTGACCAGATGCCCCATTGCGGTTGATAAGGGGTTAATGTCTATTGTTGAAAATTTCATAGTGGAGGAGTTAAGTCTCACAAAGTACTGTATTTCAGCTCAGAAGGTAGAGACTTCTGATTTATACTGGCCTTTTTGTTGTGTTTCAAGTGGATACTTTTATTTTTGCGTTTTCCCTCTCTGTTACACACATGTCTGTCTTACCCAAAAATGTCAATATATATACTCTCCTATCATGGTACTAAAATTGTTATTTGTGACACTTTAATTTCTGCGATTACAATGCTGACACTTGCTGCGGACCCTCTTATTTGTCCAAGCACCTTCTACCATGGCCATTGGAGCAGTTTGGTACTCGAGTTAATTTTTTTTTTTTATATTAGCCATTTTGATCTAAAAACAGGGTCAAATGTTTTCCATTTTTCATAGTACAGCAGGAAGTTGCATATCGCTTGTCAATTATTACAAGTAATGGTTACTCTCATGAAATTACTTGAATTCATTAGATTCAGCATAAAAATATGAATTGAGAGATCTTGTCCAAACCAACCGATGGTTGAAAACCACAATGATCAGCATATTCTTGAGTTGAAATAAATTGTTGACTAAATTCCAGCAGACAAAATAAAACTGTATATTATTGCATTTAACCATAAATTGAATAAAATACAGGGTTTTAATAGCAGTCATACTACTTCTGCTTGTCAAAAATGAAATAAATAAAGCAGTTGAACCATCTTTTCACGTATATGCGCCCTGTTTCACCCATACTCTATTCCCATCTTTTCCTTCTTACTGACCTCTAGCGAATCTGATACAGAAATTGCTTTTTTTTTCTCCTCATAAGTAGGTTTAATGTAGTCAAACCGTTCTGAATATACATAGGTATATGCAATGCTATTATTTTCATTACTGCTCTAAATTGTCGTGATTGTCTCCAGGAAATTTTCTTATTTGGTTCCGAAGTGCAGAAAATTGCATTAGAAGTTCTTGATGCTCTGGTACGACTGTGTAAGGTATATTCCCATGGCATAAACTGGGATTCTTACCTTAAGATGATGGAGAAGGAAAGAAAAGTTATGGACAATGAAGAGGCTGAAAGTGCAGATCATGTTAACAGGATAATGAAATTTACGGTTGAGAAATTGTGTGAATTTGGCATCCTTGCAGCTAATGATGGAGGAAATCTTGTGAGCTTAATTAATTTGTCATGGAAAGGTGTAGTTAACTTACTTCAGCTTGGCAAGGGTGCTTTGGCTGTAAAGTTGAATGTAGGAGATATTATTCTTACTCTTATTTCTCTGGCTAATGGATCTTTGAGATGTGCGGCTGAGACTTGGTCATCCACATTGAAAGAAACCGTTTCTGCAGTGGAAGCTAGACGCGTATTTCTTCCAGTCAAATTTTACCTGATTAATGCTATACGAATTATCTCTCAGTACTCATCCGAAGCATTTTATGTGTTCAAAGATATAATTTTATCTGTCATAATGATCTCAACCTTTAGAATTTTCCTCATTAAAAATGAGCTGCTCAAATTTGCTGCTGATGCAATTGCAGAAATTTTGGAGCCGACATCCTTTCATATGCTTAACTCTTTCCTTAATTCAGCTCAAGTGAAATCAGAGCAGAAGTTTCAAATTTTGGACTGGTTGTTTGGTGATGTAACTGATTTAGAAAATGTTCCTGGGTGCAGTATTAATGAAGCTGGTGGAATGAGTGCAATATTTTCTGTAAGTTCTGGCACTATGCAGGGAGCCAAGGTGCTGTTTATTGGTCGAGTAGCCTTATTTGTTAATCTTCTGAAAAATGCACCTGATATTGAAGATGATGCGAGACTAGGAATGGCTAGAAAACTTGGATGGTTATTGTGCATATTTACTGATGAAGATGTGTATTCTTCCATTCTTGTCTTGGAGCTTCCTACAATGTCTCGAACTAGTCAGAAACAAGAATCTGATGAACCCCTGTTCCATTTCATAATTAATGCCTTGAAAACCTTCATGATTGTTACCTCTTCAAGTCAAGCTTGGTGTGACATAGAGTCTTTCCTACTTGAAAACCTTTTTCATCCTCACTTTCTATGTTGTGAGATTGTTACTGAACTTTGGTGCTTTATCACACGGCACGCTGACAAAGTTGTGGTAGATGGCATTATTGAAAAGTTTTGCTCATTAATGAAGTACACAGAAGCTTCTGACTTTGCACTAAACCCTAATAGTCTGGTGCGAAAACTGGCGAGATTTCTCTGTGTACTGGTTACATGTGGTCCAAAGTTTATGGTAGATAAAGTTTATAATACAGTTGTTGGATATAACACATCACAGTATTCACCAACTACATACTTAGCCCTGCTTATGGAGGGATTTCCACTAAATTCACTTTCAGAAAAATTGAGAAGTGAGGCAACGCAACGAATTGTAACTCAATACTTTGACTTCCTTGAGAGTTTTGGTGGTAAACTACCGAGAGAAGGCGGCTCTGCTATTTATGGTGCTCCAGTTTTTGCTCTCTCTGCCGCTCTGCAGTTTCAGTATGTAATCAGCTCCTTCTGCATGAATTGGCTAATTCTCTCAAACTTAATTGGCTGGGCCTCAAATGTCTATTCTTGTCAAACTAGCATAGAATGTTGAAATTTACAGTTTTTAAGCATATTGTGGAACAGCACTTCACTATTTAAACTTTTTCTTTCCTTGTTACCTGCACTTAATGATAAAATAAGACTAAGAAAAGTTGGTGTTTTAATGAAGAAAAGTTGGTGTTTTAATGAAGAAAAGTTGGTGTTTTAATGATAAAGCAAGTGACTAACAAGGTTAGGGTTTTTTGTTGGCATCTGCTTTTTAATGATAATAGGCTTTTACTACTGATAAATCCAAGTTACCAACTTAGATTCCCTATGTTTCTTTTCTCTTTTTGCAGCCTAATCAGCATATCTGATGCTGAGATGAAGATTATAAAGTTCCTTGTTGCTATTATTCAAAAATACAGAGATTCTTCAGAAATCAAAATAAAGGATAAATACCGCAGGCTTCTTAGTGAGACACTCGGAATCATTTCTAACATGAAGCATTTGTATACTTCCAATGAAATGGAAGAAGTCATTTTGGCACTTCAGAACCTCTTCATCTCTGGACCAGCATTATCAGACGGAAAATCATTTCAATGTAAACCAAACTTGTCATCTTTCATGGCTGACCTTGGTCACATTGAATTGGAAGACCGAGAGGACAGTGCAGTGAGTTCAGCTGTGTGGGAGCTATATCACATGTTGCTTAAAGAGCGTCATTGGGCACTTGTTCACCTCGCTATCACAGCCTTTGGATACTTTGCTGGCCGCACTACTTGTAGTGAGCTTTGGAGATTTGTGCCTCAGGATGCAGCTCTTTCTTTTGATCTGGAAACAGGAAAAGAAGCCGATGAGGAGAGATTTATGTCTGAACTAAAAGAATTTCTTGAGAAGGAAACAGCATGTCCAAAGATAAAACCTTCTCCTGACACGATTAACATGCTTGCTATAGATGGGCAAATGCTAAAAGAAACCTTTAAAAAGATAAGAGATGTTGATTCAAACCTTTTGATTGGTGAGCCCATGGAGGTTGACAATGAAAACCAAACCAATAGAAAAAGAAAATTTCCTGACAGAGTTACCAAAGGAGTGGAATTACTGAGGAACGGATTGAAGGTTATGGGTGATGCTCTTTCTGAGTGGCAGCATAACCAGTTCGACTCCACTGATATTCGAGACAAGTTCTTGACTCACTTCTCTCACCTGGAAGATGTGGTTACTCACTTGGTGAGCCTAGCTGACAGTGGCAAACTTCTACCATAGTGGTTCACTTCTGCAGTGACTGATGCAAATCATAATCAGGTATTGTTTGCATTGGACTTAAATTTGTTCTAGATAAAGGTACATCACTAGAATTGTCCACAAAACTCTAAGTTTTGTTTCGACGATTTTGGGATAGCACCATATTATGTTCTTAAGTACTTGTATTTACGTATAAATGAAGCAAGTCCAGAATTGATGCAGTTAGACGCTTCTAACATGTGGATAGAACAGAACAAAAGAACTATACACAAATAGCTGTACTGTTGGAGAAGGAATGTTATTTTAGTAAACATCTCGAAATTTCTTGACTACTGTATATGCCAGATTTATTATGAAGCTTTAAGCACCTAGTAATTAAAAAATAGAGCTAGCTTTCTTTGCGGTGGCAGGTTGGGTGGGAGATGGGGGTTGAATGATTCATTCAAACTTTATTTTGAGCTATTGATATCGTGGTAAAGCTTTTCGCATAACAAAAGTGCACACTTTTAATTCAATAAGTCCATTGTTATTCTTATTCCCAAGTCTTTGTTCCACATCGTATGAAGGGAACTGTTGGGGTGAGTTGGTTTAGGCCCAGTTCAATTTTTATTAAGAAAATAATCATAATACATGCTTTAATTGCATGTACTATGTTAAAAAGGAACACATGCTTTAGTGTCTTTTGTCACGATACTCCGAATAGCACTTATCAGTGATTTTAGTAAGACTTGATCTTAGAAATGTATGAATAGCAGCATGCTTTGTGTCTTCCCATTCTGGTGACTGCTTTCTGAGACCTCTTCAACATCATTAGCCCTCAAGAAAAATAAGCATCACCTCCAAACAATAGATGTGAGATTGAGGGTCTGTATTTCGTAAGCTATCATAGTGGTACTAGGTCTAAAGAAGTCTTACGAATGAACATTACGAACAATAGGATAAGAAACATATCTAATGCTTGCATAATTATTAATTAGATGAATCCAACTGAGGGTGAGAAGATTGAGGTTTATATAGTAATTCTGTTGAGCTACCTGGTTTAGGCCGATTCCAGCTGTTGTTGTGAATGTCAAAATGAAGGGATTAGTAATTAGAGTTTAAGTTTCGTTTATTGAAGGGCGAAATTGTGTACCATCAGATTACTTAATAGGTAACTGCTACGTTACGCTGATATGAAAACTTAAAAAATAGAGTAAATAACTTACTTTAAAAAGTTAAAACTGTGTCATAGAAGTTTTTGTGACCACTTTCTTTGATAATTACTTTAATCGATTTCCAGTGCAACGTTAAAGTTAATAATGTAATCTTTTGAACATTTATTTAGAGATCAAGAAATTCGTTTTTTTCTTACTTAGTAGTATAGAAATTTGTTTGGACGGTTGTTGCATACTTCGTATCGTATTGTATTATTTTAATGTATATAATGTTTAGATAGATTGTATTGTTTTTTGTCATTTCATAACATCGTTATTTCGTATTGGCAAGTTGAAAAATAGACGTACAATGTTACAAAAAAAGGAGAGTATGAGTTAGAGTGATTATTAAAAAGGTCGGGTGAAAAGTAAAATAGAATTACAGTAAGGGCAATAAGGCAACAATACAATCACACCAAGTTAGTTGTTATGTAAAAGGGTCTTTTAATCGCTATGTAACAATATATTTAATGATATGATACAATAAAATTAATTAAAATAACACTCAAAATAAATATGTATTTATAATAACTTGTTTGGATGGTTGTTATGTATCGTTTCATAATATATTGTATAGTATTATATTTTATTGTACCATATCATTTTGATGTATACAATGTTTGGATAGATTGTATTGTTTGTCATTGTTTCATGATGTCATGCACCAACAATACGAAGAATACACCTAACAAACTAGGAAAATGTCACACTGCCTGAGAGTTGGGGTGGATTAGGTATTATAAATAGTAATGCAAAGAATTCAACCCTTCGTTCCAGCCTCACTTAGCGATTTATTACTAACCCAGACCAACTATGGGTCAGAGTCCTACAGGATAAATACCAACTACGCCAACTACTAAATGATTTTACTATGAAGCTCAGTGACTCCTATATCTGAAAAAGCATTACCAAAAATAGTCCTTTCTTCAAAAAAAGAATAGCTTGGAATATTGGAAATGGCTCCAACATCAGACTTTGGGAAAATAATTGGATTGACTCCAATGATCTCTACGGTCATTTATCCAAGGATCCATCACGCAAGCAGACACAACAAAAACAGTCCAGAACATTTTACTTCCCAACAATGAACCAGCTATCCATGGAAATCCCCATAAATATTATACACCTTATAAATAATATTTACATTAAAAAATTCGATCCAAAAAATAACTCCTTTTTCTGAAAAAATACCAACTCCGGTTCATTCACTACCAAAACAGCTTACCACATCTACCTACACGATTCTAAGATAATTCAACCGCCCACTCCCATTCAATCCAATGGGTCTGGAAAATCCATGCTATGAATAAAATAAATTTTTTTATGTGGCTCCTTTTAAATAAGAAATTACCAACTGCGGATAATTTATTTCACTGCAACATTATTACTGCAAACAATTGTGCTTCTTGCCCGAACACTATTGAAACAATCAACCACATATTCATAACTTGCCCAAAAACAAAATCCCTGTGGAATCAATTCAACCTACGTTCCCCCAAATCAAATTGATTCTACAGTTCTCTCCCTCGGTACAACAACTACTAATTGCATAGTCACTAATAATAAAAGATTACTAATACACATTTTAACTCCTATTATATTATGGTCTATCAAATCAAAATCTCTTCCAGAACACCTCTAACCCTTTAACTCACACTGACATCATTTACCAAACCTTGGAATATTTCCACCTAGTGCATAATCACCAGAAAAAAGTACCTTCACAAACAAAAAAATTCGATGGAAATCGCCTCCAAATAATTTTTTCAAGCTCAATATTGATGGTGCTTATGATGAAAGCACCAAAGCAGGAGGGGGAGGTGGACTTATCCGAAATCACAATGGGGAGTGGATCATTGGGTATGCAACTCACAACTACACTCACTCTGCCATCCATATGGAAATTCTGGCTTTTTACGATGGTCTAAAGCTGGCACTCAATCATACATTAGTTCCACTTGTTGTGGAAACTGACTCACATGTATTGATACAAATGCTATTTTTAAATTATCTAGCTTTTTCACACATATTACTGGATTGTAGGCACCTACTGGAGAAGCTGGGCAAGCCCACATGTGGGCCATATCTTTAGAGAAGCCAATGTTATTGCTGACAAACTGACCTGCTATGAGAAAGGCAGAGATCCGGAAATGCAAAGACATGTTATGTTCTTTGTATCCCCTCCCCCTTTTATTCTAAATGAACTCAAAGAAGAGATCTATGGAACTGGGACTACTCGCTCAGTTGCCATCATGTAATAAGTTCTATTTGTGTTATTAATAAAAGTTCCTTCCATTAGCAAAATATAAAAATAAAAATATGAAGAATAAACTTTCAATATTATAAAGAAAAAGTAAGGTATAAGGTAGAATTATTATATAAAAAGGTATGGTAAAAGATAAAATAGGATTATTTAATAATAAGAAAGGCCTAGATAAAAGGGCAATGAGGTGACCATACCAAATTAATCATTCCATAAAATGACACTTTATGTCAGTTACGTAACAAAAAATTTAAAAATATGATACAACAAATTTTAAGTAACAATCAAAATAAAAATTATATTTAAGTAACAATACATCACAAAAGGTAACAACCATCCAAGCAAAACTGTAACAATACGATAACAACCATCAAAACAAATTGTTAAGCAATTACGGCACGAATTTCAAACAATTAACTCTCACAAACAAGCTTACATTCTATAAGGTTCTGTAGTGGCTAAAACCAAGTCGTTATAATAAGAGATTTACTCTTACAAATATAATAAAAGTTGATTTTTCTAATTAATAAATCAAATAGAATATATAATTGTATGGATGTATCATCTCTTTATACGTGTACATCAAAGGAAAAACTACCAAATATTATCCACTAATAGAACAAAGAAGTAATTTGACATTAATACTTATTATTGTTCCTCAAACTCGTATAACCTAACCTTAAGGAAAGCTCCATCCTCATTAATCTCCCAACTGCACCTTTTATTAGCACATCTATTTTTATCTCTCTGATAATCAAACAGAATAAAATTCAACCCAGACATAATTCTAGCAGATCCATAATCCAAATCACATGACAAAACATAATTACCACCTGGTCTTGGTAGGTCAACTTCGACATTGTAAGTTTGAATCGCACCCTCTGTAAGTTTTACTTCTGGATATTGCAATCCATTTAAGTCGCATTCGACGTGTAAATTATAATTAGGTATTGAATCAATGATGTCGATATTGTATGTCTCTGGTGCTGGAGCTACAAATGAACATGTTATGAACAAAAATAGAATAAGGATTGGAACATGTTGTAGTGTAGGAGAAGCCATATGTTCTTGTTATGTTTCTTGTATAGTCTTTAGGATTTTATGTTCTTTATATAGTTTTGAGTTTTATGAATCTGTAATAATTATGGTTCCCATGATTTTAGGAGGCAAGTAATTATTCTCAATCGTTGTAATGAATTGGATTCTATGAATTTACAGTGTCAAATTTGGAAAGTATTGTTCTCTTTCAATTACGGAAAGTTTTAATTATGAATATTTAATATTATTGCTTTAAACGAGCTTGGAATAACAAGGTTCAAGATTCTCAATTAAAAAGTTGCTTTTATTTTAGCTAGTAGTTTATTTGATTTCCTTTTTTGTTAGATTTACACTATGGAGTATGTTCTCTGATTTTTGAGTCACAAAGTTTTCTGTTATTCTTTTGTTGAGCCCGCGAATTGTTTTGAAGGGATAAACAAAAACAAGAGAATAGTGCCTGACTTGGTAGGATTTAACTAGGCTTGACTGAGTTGGTTCGACGGGCTGGATTGAATTGGTTGATTTTTTTCTTTGAGCAAAATGCATTACTAGTCATTCGGTAGAAATTAATATCATCAGCTAGCCATAAAATTATAATATGTACTTTATAGTCCAGAACCAATTCTAATGGCTAGCCACTAATATTAACAAACCCAACCGATAAAAAGCTCGCTATGCTAAGCTCTCTCTAAGCTCTTGGCCTGCTAACGTACGCCGTCTGAGAATCAGCCATGGCGAGAAAGCGAGGTCGCCCCAAACGAGAACCTCTCATGACGGTCTGCGAACCCATTAGTGCTACTATAATTGCAGATACTTTAGCTAATGGATCCATACAGCAAGTAACAACACCAATTGGGCATCAATTTCAGTCGAACTCTCCGAAATTAGGCTCACCTAGTAATACTGAGGGACCGGCGAAAAGGATAGATTTCAGTGCAGTGCAAATGAACGTGACTTCATCGTCGTGTGAAGGTACTCCAGCAATACAATAATGGAGAATATGACAAAAGGAGCAGAAGCTAAGCTTAATGGCAATGGAACCGTAACAACTGAGCAAAAGGAAGAGGTAAAAACACATGCACAAGGTTCGGAGCTAAAGAAAACATGGGCAAATCTGTTTGCTGGCAACAAATCGTCTGAAAATAGTATGGGTTTATCATATATCCCACCGAAAATTGTAGATGTGAATATTGTGGTAAAAGTTGATAAGGAAGAAGTGGAATTACAGAATAGAAAGTGGGAATGTGCCCTAATTATTTACATTGTTGGGGATACTCCTCGTTACAAGTTCATGGAAAGGTACATAGCTCAATTTGGAGTAGAGTTAGTATACCAGATTTGTTTTTACATGAAGAGGGGTATTACATAGCAAAATTTGATACACTTGGGAATTTGAAAAATATTTTATATAGGGGACCTTACACTATCAATGGAAGGCCAATGATATTGAAGCAATGGACACCAGAATTTGACATCAAAGCAGAATTTCTAATGGAGATTCCTCTGTGGATTACTTTTCCCAATTTACCTATGAGTTATTGGGGAGATAAGACATTGAGAAAATTAGCAAGTGCCATTGGGAAGTCACTGTTTGCTGATGAATGTACGACCAAGCAAACACGGATTTCATATGCTAGGATTTCGGTGGAAGCTAATGTAACAAAACAACTACCATCAGAATTGACATTACAAGATCCATCAGGGAAGATGATAATGCAGCAGGTGGAGTATGAATGGAAGCCTCAATATTGCATTGATTGTATGAAAATAGGGCATGATTGTACACTGGAGAAGAGAGTGAATAAAGAAGAGCAACATATAGTAAGAAAGAAGCAGGGGAAAGTTGTTACAAAATGGCAAGTTAAAAGGCAATGATAGCAACACCAACCAGAACAAACTGTGGTGGCAAATACAGAAATGAAGCAGACTAATGGAAAGGTGGATACAGTTACTGAAAGCTGTGGACAATTGGAGACAACAAGGGATAAAGGGAAAGAAATACAAGGGCAAAACAATATCCAAAAAGAAGTATGGCCAGTGCTGGGGAGTAATAGTAAAGTGCTACTGGGAACAACATCAATATCTACAAAGAATGGTTTCCAGCTGTTGCAACAGGAAGAAGAGAGAATTGAGGAGAATAGGACACCAAATCGGGGAGGTGGAATCATTATCCATCAATGAATTGTTTATTTTGGAACATTAGGGGATTGAATAAGAGTTATAAACAGAAGGAAATAAATAAGTACATCAAAGATAAACACATCAAGTTGGCTGGGCTAGTTGAAACAAGGGTGAAAGAAGGTAATGAAGGGAAAGTGATGAACAAAATAGTACCTGGTTGGAATAAAATAACTAATTATGAATATGCTGTGAATGTAAGAGTGTGGATTGTTTAGATGAACAAATGTATGCAGTGCAACAACTAGACAAACAAGATCAGTTGATTCATTATATAGTTACTGGAAAACAGAATGAGATGCAATGTTACCTAACAGTGGTGTATGGGCAGAATACGGTTGAACAAAGAGGTACTCTATGGGAGCACATGAGAAATTTAGCACAAAGTACAAAAGGTCCTTGGTTGTTGGGGGGAGACTTTAATGCTATTCAGAATATTCAGGATAAAGTATCTAAAGTGCCTGCGACAAATGCTGATATAAAAGGCCTTGCTGAGCTATGCCAGGATATTGGGATTGCAGAACTACCATGGAGAGGTGATTATTATACACGGACTAAGAAACAAAAGGGAGATGAAAGAGTATGGAGTCGTATTGATAGGATGTTTGGGAATGATGGTTGGATGATGAACTACAGTCATCTAAATACAGATTATGGAGAGTCTTATATTTCAGACCATAATCCCATGTGCATTACTATAAGGCAACAAATGATCCCAACTAAGAGCCCATTTAGATTCTTTAATATATGGTCAAGTCATTCAGATTTTGAAAAAATAATAAAGGAGGAGTGGAGTAGAAACAGAACACCTGGGAAGATGCAAAACATATGGCACAAACTCAAAAGTATGAAAAAACTGTTTAGGAAGTTGAATACTAATGAGTTTAAAGGAGTGACTGAGAAGATAGATCATGCAAGGCATACTATTAGTCATATCCAAAGTCAAATGTAAACCTGCTATAGTAACCAATTACAAGATCAAGAAAGGGAATGGTTGCAAAAGCTGGAAGACTGGTCAATGGTGGAAGAGAAGATTTTGCAGCAAAAAGCAAGAGCAAATTGGATCAAATTAGGTGATGGTAAAAATAAGTTCTTCTTAGCAGTCATAAAGAAGAGACAACAGAGAAAGCAGATCAATGAACTTCAGACAATCTCAGGAAATACTATAACTGATCAGGCAGCTATAAAGGAGGAGATTGTCTCATTTTACAAAAATCTAATGGGAACTAGTGATCATAGTATTCCAGCTGTGGATATGGTAGTAATGAAAAGAGACCCAACTCTAACACAACAACAACAACAACAAAGTTTGAATGCTGATGTAACTGAACAAGAGATAGATGAGGCTCCGAAGGGGATATGAAGTGATAAAGCTCCTGGCATTGATGGGTATAATGCAGAATTTTTCAAGAAAGCATGGTCTGTGATTAAAGAAGATGTGTATGCAGCAGTAAAGGAGTTTTCATACAGGGGAAATGTACTCAGCAATTAATTGCACCACCATCACTCTGCTCCTTAAGATTCCCAATCCAGTAACAGTTAGAGATTTTAGACCTATTTCCTGTTGTACTGTGCTATACAAGCTTATATCTAAAGTAATTGCTGGTAGACTTCAGAATATCATGCCATATATTATATCAGAAGCACAAGGATTTTTCCCAGGGAGAAAAATAGCAGATAACATTATCCTTGCACATGATTTAGTTAAAGCCTACAACAGAAAATACATTTCTCCTAGATACATGGTGAAAGTTGACATGATGAAGGCTTATGATTCTGTTGAATGGGTGTATTTGGAGCAGTTGTAAGAGTACCTATGATTCCCCACCAAATTCATCAACTGAGCGAGGACCTGTTTATCAACAGTGAGCTACTCAATTATGATAAATGGGGAACTAACAAAATCATTTGAAGCTGCTAAAGGTCTCAGGCAGGGGGATCCCATATCCCCATTTTTGTTTGCAGTTGAATGGAATACCTAAGTAGGCTACTCAAAGGGTTAAAGAAAGCAAATAATACAAATTTCAACAGTGACCTAAACCAGTGTTCACTATGTGGATGCAATGCCATGTGAGGCTGATGACAACAGATAGGTTGGCTAATTGGGGAATTCAAGTGAATCAAAGGTGCTGTTTATGTGAGAATGCAGATGAATCACACTTGCATTTGTTTAGTGAATGCAGCTATGCTAAAGCAATATGGTGGAGGCTTTTGCAATGGGTTGGAAATCCTGGGAATACAGTTCAATCAGGGGTGCAGATGATGGCATGGGTGATACATCAAGCTAGAGGGAGATCATGTAAGCTAAGGTCATGAAAATGATGTATGCAGAGTATATTCATGGGATATTGAAAGAGAGGAATATCAGAATATTTGAAGAAAAAGCAACAACTGCAGAACAAATAGCAAGAGAAGTAGCATGTTTGTGAAATATTAGAGCACAAGGATTAGTACGGGCGAAGCTGCAACAATTGATATTCTGAAGCTAATATGGAAACTAGCCAAGCTTTCTTATGTAAATTTCTTTAAGTACTGATCATAGTATAGTTATAGACTTAGTTGTATGTAAAGATTAATCAAGTCGAGGATGACTTAGCTGCTTTGTAATGACTTCTTTGGTGATTAGTGAAAATTATACTTACCAAAAAAAAAGCTCGTTTCAATCTGCTCAACTTGAGAAAGGTGCACGAGTTCGAATTGCTGCTACTTGTATATCAATGGTCAAGTTATTATAAGAAAGCTCTAGTCTTACAAGGTTATCGAGCCTTCCGATGAGATCAATTGTCACTGGCCCACTGAAAAAGTTGGAAGAAAGAGAGAGGACCTTAGAGCCCGTCTGGACATAAGAAGTTTTTTACTTTTCTTCGAAATTTTTTAACTTTTTTTCGAAATCAGTGTTTGGCCATAATTTTTAATTTTCACTTGAAGATGAATTTTGGAACTTTTCAAAAATTTGAAAACTCTAAAAAGTTGTTCTTCAAAATTTTCACTCAAATCACTAACAAAACTTCAAAAACAACCCAAAATTATATTTATGTCCAAACACAACTCTAATTTTTAAATTTCATTTGACAAAATATTTAATTTTGTTTTTGAAATTTTACAATTCTTATGTCCAAACGCTCTCAACTTCAAATATGGACTTGGGAATTGATCTATTCATATGGTTGTTGCTCAAACCAATAATTTCCAGCAGAGAGGAGGATGCATTGCGAAATTCATTGACTTGGCCAACAAAATGATTGCCGTAAAGGAAAAGCTTGTGAAAGGAGGGGAGATCAAAGAGAGCCCGGAACCAAAATATGATCTTTTTTTACTCAAACGATCGAAATGCGTGAAAAACTTAGTGACCGAACCCGTTAAGGTATAGCACACTTTAAAAGGGCGCTATATTTAAATTTGACAAGACGACCATGTGTACCGCTGTTTATTAAGGCGCGATATGTATAGCGCCTTAATAAACGACGCTATACCTGTTAATAAATCTGTCCCCTTCCCTTTCCCCACCAAACAGAACTCCTTCCTCCCCTATTTTTAATTAGTAAACCAGCACTCCCCCCATTAACGATATAAAAAGCTCGAGTGGACCCCACCCATCACACAAAAAGTAATCGGTCCCACATCCTAGCTAATGCTTTCTCTCGTTGTGGATTGCTCGTTTCGACTTCAAATCGCCAAAGCTTCAACTTTCCAAAAACCTTAAATCGAGTATTCCGACTTAGTTTTTGTTGAAACTACTATAAAAAATACATATTAGTTGTTTTAATGTGTTCTATGTTGTTTTGTGATTGTTTTGCGATTTAACTATTTTGTTATTTTAATCCGGACTATGATATTAGTGTGCTAAAAAAATATGTAAAATAGAAAAATTATTATTAGTTGTTAAAAAAATGTTAATAAGTTACTTTTTACTGTGGTATATGTATTTTCGTGAATGTTTTGTGGTTAAATTTATTTGTTATTTTTATCTGGTTTAGATTATTTATTTGCTTAAAGACTAGTAAAATATATAAATTATTACATTGGTTCCCTCTAGTGGTATCTTGTGGTCTAATGTAGTGCTTGTATTTGTAATATAGTGCCCTTTTAATGTAGTAAAATGTAGTGCTTTTTAGGCGTAGTATCCTTGTAGTTATTGAAATTAATAATTAAGTATCTATTATACCTAACAATACGCCAAAATAATTGATAATTCGAACACAAACTCTGTCCAATTCTAGTCAGCGATCGTAAGAAAATAACATGAGAAAACAACAATATTTTCCGAATATCTTGGTGCTACTGGGCCTCAAATATCGAGCCCGGAACCCATATGTGAATATTTTAATAATTAAATCTTGTATAATTATAAAAATTAATTATTTAATTTTATTATAGTACAAAATAAGCGAGTAACAAACAAACATATAAAATAGTAAAACTAACATGTAAAATAATAAAACTAACATATAAATTAATAAAACTAACACATACAATATTAAAATAACATTTAAAATAACAAACATGTTGAGTTATAAATCGAGATAATTTTCTCATCATGAACACAAGATTTCAGGATATGTTGGTGCTACTAATCCTCAAATATCGAGCCTGGAACCCATATATGAATACTTAATAATTAAATCTTGTATAATTATAAAAATTAATTATTTAATTTTATTATACTGATAAATAAGTGAGTAACTAACAAACATATAAAATAATAAAACTAACATGTAAAATAATAATACTAACATATAAATTAATAAAACTAACACATACAATATTAAGCTAACATTTAAAACAACAGACATGTTGAGTTATAAATCGAGATAATTTTCTCATCATGAACACAAGAATTTCGGATATCTTCGTGCTACTGGGCCTCAAATATCAAGCCCGGAACCCATATCTAAATATTTAATAATTAAATCTTGTATAATTATGAAAATTAATTATTTAATTTACAAACAAACATATAAAATAATAAAACTAACATGTAAAATAATAAACTAACATATTAAAGTAAAATAATGTAGTTAATCTTGTTTAGTTTATAGTAGACGACATGGAGGTTTCGCCTATGCATCCCGGACCTGCCAGTGTGGAGCTGCTGTCGTTACAGGGCGATCATAGGTCATCCCACATATGGGAGGGACAGTTACTGGCCCAGACTTTCCGCGCCAGGAGAGCGGACGACATGTGGGGCTTACGCCTCCAGGACACGGGCTTCTATAGGATTATGGAGATCGGCCAGCTACAACTCGATTGGCCTTTGATCACGGCCCTGATAGAGCGGTGGCAACCAGAGACACACACATTTCATTTGCCCATTGGTGAGGCCACCATTACGCTGTAGGACGTGGGGTTCATGTATGGGCTGCCCATTGATGGACACCCTATTGCTCTGCCGCATGCCATGAGAGAGCAGACAAGTGGGCAGTACCTGGACATGCTGCAGCGGCTCAACGGTTTCCGGCCATAGGAGGAGACTGCACTGGTTAGGGCCAGTCGTTTGCAGTTAATGACTGTCCGACAACATTTGGAGGCATTGCACCCTAACATCACAGACGATACATCAGAGCTTCATATTCACAGGTACACGAGGTTGCTGCTACTCCTTATGTTTGGAAGGGGTCTTGTTCCCGAACACTTCGGGGAACCTAGTCAGCTTGATATTTCTTCATCATCTTGAGCGGCTAGATGATTTTGCCCCAGTACAACTAGGGCGGACTAGGCATATATGGCATGGCTAGAGGCACAGATCGATACTTGGGACCGGCGACTTGAACTGATTCTGCCCCCCTTCACCGCGTCGGACGGATACTGAGCATGATTATATGGGCTGGTACCACAGCGTTACCTGACTTTTCATCGGGAATCCCATTTATCGCGCTGGTGGTCGGTACGTTCCATACGCCGGGAGGCACGAGGCACTGGTATGTTATTTGGTATACTTACTTATAACTTTAACCTAGCGTTCCGTTACTTATATTTTACATGTTGTGCAGGATATTGGCCTACATTTGTTCCACCAGTTGGGACTGCAGATGCAGCAGCATGTCGGTGAGGGAGCGGCCACTTTGAACGAGTATGGCCGGCAAGTTACAGATCTGGCTGACCAGACACTGCGGTGAGCCTGAGATGATGAGAGCTTAGGACACGACCCTGCTTATGTGGCGCCAGAGCAGTACCATCGTGGGGCACCAGCAGCGCGTTATCGACGTGGCAGGGGTTCCCCACAAGGTTGGGTTGTCCCACGAGGTCATGGGGGCCGGCGAGGAGGTGGTCACCAACAAGGGGCATTGAGGCACCTGTTGAGGATGTTGGAGTTGATCAGACGGGTGACCTCCATGAGCCAGACTACCCTCACAGCAGCATGCTGTCATACAACCTTCAGCTTCAGCTCACTCCAGGGACTTCGCAGGTGACCCTATCAGATCCATTGTTGATCACGGGCACGAGCATTACGTGAGAGGATTGGGATCAATACTTTCTAGACCCATCGACCGTTGCTGATGATCGACCGACCCGAGATGTTGATAGTGTGCGCCGACTGAGTTATGGCTCATCATCAAGGTATGTTGAGGATCTTTCACAAGCGCAAGTATGTTTGTATTACTATTTTTTTTTAAATTTGTTTTTTTATCTCATTGATTAGCCATAAATATCTTTATGTTTTTCTTATTAAGGCTTCATCCTCGCCCGTCATGGAGGCCACTTTGTGCCATAGTGATCTGGCTATGACAGATGATTATATTCTGGAGCCCGACGAGATCATGGTAAGACAATTTAAATTTTTTGGACTTAAAACGTACATTACTAACATATATTATCATATACTGAAATAACTTATTATTCTGTAGGTTACTCCTGGACCGACGGTCTCTTCTACCGAGCCTGCTAGCCCTACTTACGATCATGCTGCAGCGCATCCTGCGATAAAGAGGCGACGCGATGAGGATGATCCTGATAGCGTAACCAGGCGGGATGGGATGCGCCTCAGGCCAGCAGCTGCATTGAAGCACACAGGCTGTGAGATGCATTGATTTTTTCTTCTTCTGTATTTTATGTAAATATGACATTCAGTAAATAATAGCAACAATTTTTATTGTTTACATTATATGCGCATTATGTTTTTATTTCTCTAGCTCTTAGTCATTTTAATACTAAAATACAAACACAAACATAGCAACTTAACATAATTTAAATTCAGTATAACCAATGAAAACACATGACACGGAAAGCATAAATATAAAATACTACACTCAATACATACATGTGTTTGTTTAGTCACTACCGCCTATTGTTCTCTTCTCCAACCGCTTAAATTTCTCTTCCATCCTATTTTTTTCTTCTTCCGCCTCTTTTAGTTTCTCCTGCAATGCCGCAATTTCTCATTTCATTTCAGACTCATGGCGTTGGTATTCACAATTCATATTCCAAATTTACTGCAAAGATTTTTTGTAGCATTCCTTCTTAATGGGTTCATCATTCCATTCCTCAAAATTACAATAATTTCCGCCATTGCCTCTAAACCTGTTTACAACATCCAGTATCTGCGCCCAACATGACCATTGGACCAACATGTCTTCATCATACAACGTTTTCCACAATAGCACCTTGGTTGGTCATTGCGTCCAGACATTTGTTAATGCAAGAAAAATGAATAATTTATGGAAAGTTTTGCTATTTATTTTGGTTAAGCGCAAATAATAACTAAAATGCGCTAGTTATTTATAGGAAAGACAACACACATAACTTAGTATTTAACCGCTCTATGCTTCGTGTGTTAAAGATTCTTTCGAGTACAATATAGCTTTTCCAGAAGATAGCTTTTGTAGGAGGGAAGCTTTTCAGGTCGACCAAGACAACACACATAACGTAGTATTTAACCGCGCTATGCTTCGCGTGTTAAATATTCTTTCGGGTACAATACAACTTTTTCAGAAGATAGCTTTTGCAGGCGGGCAACTTTTCAGGTCGACAAGACAACACACCTCTGGGATTGGGGAATTCCCTGCCGGAGCCCAGAATTCCCGATTATAACGTAGTATTTAATCGCGCTATGCTTCGCGTGTTAAAGATTCTTTCGGGTACAATACAACTTTTCCAAGAGATAGCTTTTGCAAGCGGGCAAATTTTCAGGTCGACAAGACAACACACATAACGTAGTATTTAACCGCTCTATCCTATCACATACGGGACTAGGACTAATTTATATATATATATATTTATTTATCTAACATCTTCCTCCTCCGACAATGTAGTTTTTCTGATAATTTTAGCCTTCGATACAATGCTGACAATATTGAAATTCGAAAGTCAACGTAATAAGTTTGGTTTTTTAATCCAATACTATTTTTGATAACATGAACTGGAGGGAGAAATTCATTAATTTACTCCACTGAAGTATTTTAGATTGTTTATCTGTATGATTATGTTAAATATCAATAAGATTTAACAGCAATGGAAACATTATTTTATTTCATACATTCTGCAAGATAAACAAGTACATACACTTATTAAAACAACATTACAGAAGCAAAACACTACGTGTGTCCTTGACAGTTGGGCACATTAGATGAACTTCCACCAGGAGCTGGATTACCGCCGCCACCCAAACCATCTGAAGGACATTTATGACGGTCGTGTCCTGTTTGCGAGCATATGCCACATTTGCACGCATAAATGGTATTACCAAAATCCGTTTAGTTTCATATACACGTTCTTTTTTGCACCTGTCGCTGACGCAAAAACTCCTTGTTACACACCATTTTAAATGGTTTCGGAGGCTAATAATACTCAGCACCCACTGACTGCAACTGCCCATTATAGGTGTTTAAGTATGCAACAACACTATATTCTTTATCAACGTAGTTGGTTGGCCCTAAACCTGTATGTTGAAAGCACTTGATGGAATGTGAGCACGACATGTGGTAGATGAACCATTCCCACAAGAGCAACCTTCTAGATTCATTTATGGTGTGTACATTATTCCCCCGATTTGATGGATAGCGGTGCGAACTTCAAAAATATTTCACTCGTAGCAATACTGTAAAAATGAATGCCAATTGCTCGCCGCCTCTATTTCTCAAATCTTTTTATTGGTAGTTGATAGTAGACCATATTATGCGATGTAGATGCTATTTATGCTCTAAGTTAACCATACTTTATTGATGTTTTATGTGCTAAATGATAACAAAATGCTCTGATAAAGGTTTTTGTGCCTTGCAGGAGCTACTTCGGAGTTGGAAGATAATATGGAGTGTTTTGGAGTCAAATATGTAGATACAAGGCCAATCGAGAAGAGTCCATATGAAAATGAGCAAGAAAAGGCGTAAAAATACTGGGCAATAGTCCACCGAGACCGCGGTCAGACCGCAGCTGGAATGCGATGGACAAAGGAGAAAAACAGAATATGCATAATCCACCGCGGTCGCACCGCGGTTGGCTCGCAGACGCGGGCGACCTGGAGACAACCAGGAAAGCCTAGGGACTTAAGTGCAAAAAGTGGGAAACTTATCCTAACCCTATATAAACTCAACAAACTCGTCCAAGTCAAGGTTAAGCTTGTTTTAGACTTATTTTGGAGGCAAGAGCAAGTGGGAGAAAGATCAAGACACCATTAGAGTTTTCATTCTTCTTCCTTTATCATTATTTTAGGAATAATGAATTATTTTATTGCTTTATCTTGTTTTATTATGAGTAGCTAAACATTTAGTCTAAGGTTTTGATGGAACCTATGGAAGGATGAAACTCTTGTTATGTTAATATAGATTTGCCAAGTTTAATCTCTATTTGTTCAACTACATTCTTGTTGTAGTTTATCGAAAGGATCCTCAATTAGCTGTGCCTATTTAGTATGTATTACTCGGGAGAGAGTGCATATTTAGGTAGTTGTTGAACAACATCACTCCCGACGTGTGTGAGGAATCAATAACCAAGGGTTTAAAGGTGGGATTAGGGATAACGAAACCTTGGGTGCGATCTAAGTGAGATGTAATAAAATCCAGCTACGTAACTCAGGAGAGTATGTCTAGTAAATTGTCGTAATTACTCAGGAGAGATTTACGGTAGGAAGAGTTCTCATGATCGATAGAGAATTAGGCGAATTTATATGAAACATAGAAGGAGGGGATTCCGTCAGTATAACAATCCATTCTTAGTTAGCTCTTAGTTAATATAGTTTCATAAACTACTAGTTAGTAGAAAAACAACCAATTGTTATTCAAAATATCTTGGAAGTTGAGTATGTGGAATTGAGTGATTCTGATAACTGCGATTGGTAGGTTAATTCCCTGTGGGATTTGACTCTAGGCTTAACACCCGAAATATATTGACAACGACCGCTTTGTCCTTTTTATAAGGTATAGTTGGATGTGATCAAATTTTGGCGCCGTTGCCGGGGAATTAACGGTGTTATGGATTACAGTTGAAAGAAGTACAAAAATTCCTAGTATAGTCAATTTTCTTCACTTTCGATCAATACATTGAAATTTTAACATTTGCAAACTTGGTGGTTACACGTGCATGCCTAGAAACTCATCGAGAACTGGTGAAGTGTTTGAAGCATTATCAGATCCCGACAAAGTTTTCAAGGCCTTGAATCGGCTCAACCGGAAAAACAAACAACAAAACTCAACTGAACAACTTGAACCAGACATGGTAGATCTGGTGAACAACAGAAATATTGGGGATTGCGTGGAAGACCCGAATGCGCATTTAGTGGAGCCTCTTGTGCCAGAGGCTACGTTATATGACTGGGCACAACCCACGGCAGACAATTTGGCCACATCGATAATAGTCCCGCAGATACAGACATATTCATTCCAAATCACAAATAATATGCTGCATATGTTGCAAAACAAAGGACTATTCTCGGGGTCATACATTAAAGATCCCCAACAGAACTTGAAGAATTTCTTGTCAATATGCCAATCACAAAGACAACACAACGTGACTCCGGAAGCAATACAGATGTTGTTGTTTCCATTCTTTGTGACAGGAGCAACCCAGACTTGGATAAATTCACTCCCCATCAATTCCATAAATACTTGGAGGAGTTGGTCAAGAAATTTGTGAACAAATTTCATCCACCCAACAAGACTGCTCAACAAATCGATGATATCTTGAGCTTCAGACAGAAACCAACAGAAACATTTCAAGAGATGTGGGAAAGACTTAAAGGGCTGTTGGTTGTATGTCCACACCATGGTATTCCTGAGCAGATGTTGGGGCAGAGATTTTACATGGGTCTGGCAGATAGTGTGAAAGTTAATGTTGATGCTTCAGCTAGTGGTGCATTCCTGAGTAAAACATTCAGAGAGAGCAAGATCTTGCTCGACAAGATGTCCCAGAATTCAGGATGGACAAACAGAAATGCGCCCATCACTCCTGTGGTCCACTCGGTCGCATTAGATCCAACTAACTCTCTTGCTGAAAGTATGGCCACATTAATGACACAAATGAGCATCCTCACCAAAAAGGTGGAAGAGTCAGGTCAGAAACAACAGGTGCACATAGTTGACACAACCAATGGGGGTTTCTGTACATTTTGCATCAGTCAGCCAGTTGGTAACCAGTGGAGCGTTGAGGGGGATCACCAACACTATCCTGAGGACATGAATTATGTGTCCAACTATGGGGGTCAGAGACCAGGTGGTCTGAAGTGGGGGCAGCAGAATCAGCAATACAGGCTAGCCCAGCAATAGCATAATCACGGTAACATGGGGGCCATGTGACCACAGGGTAATATGGTGCCTTACCAAAGGCCACAGGGCTATCACAACCAGAATCAGCAGCAGTGGTATCATCTACCTCAACAACAACATAATGGGAGATAGGAAGACGGGTTCGGTAGGCTCGAGGCAATGATGCAGCATGTGATTGGGTCTAATGCAAAAATAAGTGAAAGAGTAGATTCACACGAGTCAGCTATCAAAAATATTGAGGTCCAAATGGAACAGATTTTGATGTCACTAAATCATCGTCCTCATGGGACGTTACCTGCAGACACTCAGGTAAATCCAAAAGATCATGGCCCGAAGCAGATGATGGCAGTGATTCTACGTAATGGTCGAGACATGGACTTGGAGAAAGAGAGGGCTCGAGAAAGTAGACCTGTTGAGACACTTGTGCCAATGCCTATTGAGCTAGACGACTCAGCATGATTGACTGAGGTGACAGTGCAACATGCACAGTAAGATGCCAACAAACAAAATGAGGCTGAGAAAGAAGCTGAGACAACACAGGAACCGGTATTGGAGGCAACACCTGAAAAATGAGAAAGCACAAATCACAAGGAAGAAGCGACCTCCAGCACCATTCTCACAGAGGCTAGCCAAATATAAAAAAAGTGAGCAATACAAGAAGTTCTTGGACATGTTGAAACAAATTCAGGTAAATATTCCATTGGTTGATGCTTTAAAATAAATGCCTGGTTACGCAGAAATGATGAAGGACTTGATGTCCCGCAAGTTCGACTTCCAAGACTTGGCCACAGTGACTCTAACTCAGACATGCAGTGCTGTTGTAACAAGACCAGTTGCTGAGAAATAGTCAGATCCAGGGAGTTTCACAATTCTCTGCACCATAGGTAATTTTGCTTTTGCCAAGGCACTATGTGATTTGGGGGCAAGCATAAATCTTATGCCCTTAGATATCTATAAAAGTCTTGGAATTGGATGAGCTAGACCCACGTCTATGTTGTTGCAGCTGGCTAACAGAACTATAAAGAGGCCCTCAGGTATTCTTGATGACGTGTTGGTACAGGTAGGGAAATTTTTGTTCCCTGAAGACTTTGTAATTCTGGACTGTTGGATGGATGAATAAATTACCATAATTTTGGGAAGACCATTCTTGTCCACGGAGCGAGCTCTGATTGACTGCGAAACTGCAAAGCTCAAGATGAGGTTAAATGACGAAGAGATAACGTTCAACGTGAAAAAAATTATGAGGCGACCAAGTGAATTCACCAATTGTTCCTTAATTGATGCCGTGGATGTAATCTTGAAAGAGGACGATGAGACCTTGAACATTGAGGACCCTCTAACTTCATGTCTTATGAGTTTAGATGAGGTGAATGGTGAAGAATTGGCGTAATGGGTGATTGCTCTTAAGGGCAAAGGTTTTTGGAAGAGATCACTCGAATTCGAGCCCCCACACTTAGATAAAAGGGAAACTCCTCCAGCCAGGCCATCCATAGAAGAACCACCAAAGCTGGAGTTGAAGCCACTGCCCACCCATCTCAGGTATGCATTATTAGGAACTAACTCCACATTACCTGTTATTATCTCATCTAGTTTGTTAGATGTGGAGGAAAAACAGCTTTTGCAAGTACTGATAGAGTGCAAGACGACTATTGGGTGGACCATGGCAGATATTAAGGGGATCAACCCGACATTTTGTATGCATAAAATTCTACTGGAAGATGGGCACAAACCTTCCAGAGAACACCAAAGAAGGCTGAACCCCAATATGAAGGAAGTGGTGAAGAAATAAGTCATTAAGTGGTGGTTAGATGCGGTTATCATCTTCCCCATCTCTGATAGCAACTGGGTTAGCCCAGTGCAATGTGTTCCTAAGAAGGGTGGAATGACGGTGGTGAAAAATGATAAAAATGAACTGATCTCTACACGAACCGTCACAGGCTGGAGAATTTGCATGGATTACAGGAAGCTCAACTTAGCCACCCGGAAAGACCACATCCCATTTCCCTTCATTGATCAGATGCTTGACAGACTGGCAGGGAGGTCCCACTTCTGTTTTCTAGATGGGTACTCAGGATACAATCAGATCTCCATCGCACCGGAGGATAGAGAGAAGACCTCATTCATATGCCCTTATGGGATCTTTGCTTTCCGAGGATGCCCTTTGTCCTATCCAACACACCTTATACATTCCAAAGGTGCATGATGACCATATTCACAGACATGGTAGAAGACATAATGGAGGTGTTCATGGATAATTTCTCAGTGGTGGGAAACTCATTCGATGAGTGCCTTAAAAATCTGAGCAGAGTTTTGAAAAGGTGCATTGAGACTAACCTGGTACTTAATTGGGAAAAGTGCCATTTCATGGTACAAAAAGGTATAGTCTTGGGACACCTGGTATCAAGCAAGGGCATTGAGGTGGATCGTGCAAAAGTTGATGTGATAACAAAGCTTCCACCTCCCACATCAGTCAAAGCAATCAGGAGCTTCCTCGGGCATGCCGATTTTTACCAGAGATTCATAAAGGACTTTTCAAAAATTGCTAACCCTCTATGTAAATTTCTAGAAAAGGATCACCCATTTGTTTTTTCTGATGATTGCAGGGTAGCATTCGAGGAATTGAAGAAGAAGCTAGTCACAACACCCATCATTATTGCCCCCGACTGGGAGCAACCATTCAAGCTAATGTGTGACGCAAGTGACTATGCAGTGGGAGTAGTGTTAGGACAGCGGAAAGATAAAATAATGCACCCAATTTCAAGTAGAACATCGAGTGGAGCTCAACTGAACTACACTGTAACGGAAAAAGAGATGCTGGCTGTAGTGTTCACATTTGACAAGTTCATATCGTACTTGATTGGATCAAAGGTAATTGTATATACTGATCATGCTGCTCTCAGGTACCTGAACGAAAAGAAGGAGTCAAAACCGCGCCTGATTCATTGGGTGCTGCTGCTGCAAGAGTTCGACTTGGAAATTCGTGACCGTAAGGGCACGAAAAATCAGGTCGCTGATCACTTATCGTGACTGGAAGGAGCTGGAAAATCAGTTGAGGTAGAGGATATTCTGGAAACCTTTCCAGACGAGCAACTACTCGCCACAAGCCTTGAGGAAGGGCCATGGTATGCAGACATTGCAAACTACCTGGCAAGCGGTATAGTTCCCTATGACCTTTCCTCTGTGTAAAAGAAAATTTATTACCGTGATTGCTGCATGTATTACTGGGATGAACCTTATCTGTTTCGGATTTGTGTTGACAATATGATCCGGAGGTGTGTCCCTGAGATAGATCAATCTTCTGTTTTGCAGGCATGTCACGCATCAGCATATGGTGGACATATTGGAGGAGTCAGGACAGGCGCGAAAGTTCTGGAAGATGGTTTCTACTGGCCAACTGTGTTTAAGGATACACATATATGGGTCAAGGGCTTTGATGAATGCCAGCGAACCGAGAACATTTCCCATCACCATGAGATGCCCATGAACCCAATTCAGGAGGTTGAAGTGTTCGATGTTCGGGGAATAGACTTCATGGGTTCCTTCGTCAGTTCCTATGGCAATAAATGCATACTAGTTGCTGTAGATTATGTGTCCAAATGGGTGGAAGCTGCAACACTCCCCACCAATGATGCAAGGGTGGTGATTAGGTTTTTGAAGAAGAATATATTCACCCATTTCGGGACCCCAAGAGCCATAATCAGTGACGGAGGCACTCATTTCTGCAATCGAGCCTTTAAGAAATTGCTGGTGAAATACGATGTACGCCACAAGGTGGAAACTCCATACCATCCCCAGACCAGTGGGCAGGTCGAAGTGTCGAATAGAGAGATAAAGAGTGTGTTGACCAAAACTGTGAATGCCACAAGAACAGATTGGGCGAAAAAATTAGATGAAGCACTTTCAATTTGTTCTTGTGGCATTCACAGTTTTGGTCAACACACTCTTTATCTCCCTATTCGACACTTTGACCTGCCCACTGGTCTGGGGATGGTATGGAGTTGCCATACTAGTTGCTGTAGATTATGTGTCCAAATGGGTGGAAGCTGCAACAATTCCCACCAATGATGCAATGGTTGTGATTAGGTTTTTGAAGAAGAATATATTCACCCGTTTCGGGACCCCAAGAGCCATAATCAGTGACGGAGGCACTCATTTCTGCAATCGAGCCTTTAAGAAATAGTTGGTGAAATACGATGTATGCCACAAGGTGGCAAATCCATACCATCCCCAGACCAGTGGGCAGGTCGAAGTGTCGAATAGAGAGATAAAGAGTGTGTTGACCAAAACTGTGAATGCCACAAGAACAGATTGGGCGAAAAAATTAGATGACACACTTTCAATCTGTTCTTGTGGCATTCACGCCCTTTCCAAACACCAACTTGTATAGCGATCGAGGTCGATCGAGCTTTAAATAGGCTCATCTGCATCGTGTCGCGACATTAAATCAAGCGCTTCTTGGGAGGCAACCCATGTTTTCTTTTGTTTTTCCTCTTTATTTGTTGTTGTACTTAATGTGTATGATACTAACACATTTATTAGTGTACATGGGAAGAGTGGTGCATATTTGGAGAAGTCGGGGGCAAGAACCAACTCTGAAAAGGTAAAAAAACGTGATAAAAACAAATAAATTTCGGAAGCTTATCACCGCGACCGCGGTGAAATGCAATAGTTCTGTCGCGGTTCACCACGACCGCGGTCGGGGTGCGGTGAGACGCGCCTGTTCTGCCTTAGTTCACCGCGACCGCGGTCCGAGCGCGGTAGAATAGTAACTGTTTGCCAACGCCTAGGTAAGTAAATTTTTATTTTATTTTAATTTTTTTTTCTTTTCCCCTTCCAACCTCATAAAAAAAACTAAACCTAACCCCCCTCCCACCCACTTTCAACACTCCCCTTCTCACTCTAAATCCCTCCCCACCGCTTCTTCTTCTTCTTCCTCTCTCTCACAAAATCTCCCCCAACACACAACTCCATATCCACCATTCTCTTCCTCCCCCAAACTCCTTCTTCCCTTCTTATCCTCCAAGCACACCCGTGTTCATCATCTTCAAGTAAGTCTCTAACCTATTTCTCTCTTAGTTTTCTTTGTGTACTTTAATGGTAGAATTGTAACATGTTTTAGGTTAAAATTTTCTTCTTTTTAGATTGATATGGTGTGAAACATGGTACAAAGAGCATGATTTTGTGGTTTTGAAGTTGATTGTGGTGGGGTGGAGTATGTGTAGTGATTGTAGTTGATTTGGGGGAGGGGGGGGGGGGTTGTACTTCCATGGCCTAAGTTTATGAAATCATTATTCCATGCACACTAGGTGCTTGTGAAATTGCCCCATTGAACTGTACTTGTTAATATGAACGTAGTGGTGGTGAGGTCTGAGTAACCATCCCGGATTCACACATCTCAAACCCTCACTAATAGTAGACCTTAATTTGTTAGGTACAATGCATCAATCAAGGAAAAGACGTGCCACAGGTGCATCCGCCAGTGGGTCAGGTGGTTCATCCAGAGCTCGAGCTCAGGCGAGTTCGAGCTAGTTTGACAATACCCGGTTTGTATCCAAAGCGGCTCAAGATATATTCAATGCAAAGTCAGCCAGGAAGCTGGTGCCTGAAGTCCACATTGAGAGGGCTGCGTTAAGAGTTGAATGCCCACAAATTTATGATGAATTAAGGAGACGTCAGCTGAACGTCTTCTTCTATGAGCCGGAAGAGGTCAATGTAATGATGGTCAGGGAATTCTATGCTAACTTCCCGAACCATGTTGATAGAGTAGTCACAGTACGAAACGCCCTGGTGAATATGTCTCTTGAGGCTATTCGCCGAGTGTACAGGTTGCCGGTCTTCATCGAAGATACATACTACTACCAAGATAATCAGAGGCCACTGGTCACATGGAACCTAATTGTTCAAACAATCTGTGTAGCCGGTCGGGAGCCAATATGGATAAAGCCGAGAATGACCCTGAACTCCCAATCTCTCAATCGGGGAGCGAAGTTTTGCCTAACGATCATCAACATATGTTTTCCGCCATCCAACAATACTACAGATGTTAATGCACCAAGAGCAGCGGCGATTTGGTGTTTTGTCAACCACCATGATTTTGACGTAGCACGGCTCATTCAAGATGAAATGTTCATTCGCTCCACGGAGGCAAGAAAATGGTTCTAATTCCCTTCCCTGGTCACCAGGCTGTGTCGTGCTTCACGAGTTCCTGAAAACCCCATAGTAGATGGGAAATTGCAATTAAAAGCCCCGTTCAGGGCTAGCAAAATCACAGTTGGGAAAGACCAGGATGTGGCGGCTGATGAGGATGATGATGATGAGGGAGCTATGTATGTTGCTGCCCCATCGGTGCAGATTGCTGATGAGGCGGGCCCATCATAGGCCCGTCGGAGTACCCGAATGACATCCTTGGAGCAGGATAGGGCTGGACTACGCACTTCAGTCAATGACCTAGGTGTTCGAGTTGACACTTTGGCCACTCAAAGTTCTAGGTCAGAGAAAAAGATCATGGGCTGGCTCCGGGCGTTAGGCCGAGCTTGTCACCTCGATCCTGGCACCGTATCCGATCAGGACTAAGCACCAGGAAGTCCCCTTACCTTAATTTTCTTTAATTTCTTTGACATGGGGACATGCCAAATTTTTAAGTGTGGGGTGGGGGATTTTTTTGTTGTTGTACACTTGTATAGATTGTTTAGTATTTTGGTTGTTTGGTGTTTTGGTTCGCTGATTAATTAAATTTGACTTGGCCCGAAGACGGACACATCTCGAACGGTCTCTTGAGGGACTTAAGTCGAACAAAAAAAAAGAAAAACAAACAAAAATATTTTCTTTTGTTAGGTAGTGTACCAGCTCCCCCTTGGTTTTTATTTAAACCACGATTCTTTTCCAAGGGTTTCCATTTGAACCGGGTGTAGTTAGTTTTTATTTTTAGTTTAGGAAGTCTTGGGCGAGGGAAGAATAGAAATAGGATCCTTTAACTCCGTAGTACCTTGAATATTGATTGACTTAGCGTGACACTTAGGCTCACTAGTAGACTCTATCAGGAAAGCCTTAAATTGCATGTTCCTGACTTGGCTTAAAATACTTTGAGCAGAGTGTCTGATGATCCGAACTGACTGAGTCATGTGCCATGTGTGAGTGAGACTTTTGTGTATTCATTGTGCTAACATTCAATGCCTAGAACTTGCCCTGTGTGTGTACGAAGCGAAATGGTAGCCTTAATAGGTCTAAAAAGTGATATAGGCGTTTCTTTGTTGAACCTATTTATATACGTTTCTACCCACCTGATTGTATATACCATAGTTAACCCATTTGAGCCTGTAATCTTGTTTTCTTTGGCAACCACATTACAAGCCTGACCCAATTTTTGAATTAACTATCTTTTGTACCCTATCACCTCCTAGAAGCACTTGAATTGTGATGAACATGGAAAAGTTAAAGTGTGGGGTGGTTGGTTGGGCTTTTGAATGGAACTAAGAGAATATAGATAAATGTGCATGTTGTGATAATGCATACCAGAAACCACCGGGACTTCAAAAAAAAGAGAGAAATCTCAAATGGTGGTGGCTTTTGAAAAAGTGTGCTTAAAGAATTAAGGGGTATAACAAAATGATGAAAAGGTGGAATAATGGTTTGACAAAAGTATGGGCTTAAATGNATATATATATATATATATATATATATATATATATATATATATATATATATATATATATATATATATATATATATATATATATATATATATATATACATATATATATATATATATATATATATATCCTACCTGTCCCGCAACCTACATTACAACCAAATAAAGTGCTAATTGATTATAGACCAAAGGAGCTCGATTAGTTGAGTATTACACTAAGGGCAAGCCTATGGTGCGTTTTATGTGGCATGAGATTTCTTTCTGAGGGTGAGAAAAATCTTACTTGTTTGAATTCCTCAGTGTGTGAATTATCATAACTTTGATTTAAGTCTCTTTGTGGTGAGTAGGCATTTGACTCGTGAAAGGAAGGTACGTTTGGACCTCTGACTGAGAGTAGGAAAGCCAGTTAGGGACACTGCGTGGCTAGAGAGGGAGTCCACTCTTGAGGTTTGGATGTTATGTTGAGGTAGTCCACCAGTGTGAATTGTTCTTGGTACGAGGAGTGGGGAAGTTACCCGGATGATTAGGCCTATAGAGTATGGTTTTGTTGCTAGAGGACTAGCAACGATTTAAGTGTGGGGTGTTGATAGTAGCCTATATTATCTGATGTAGACGCTATTTATGCTCTAATTTAACCATACTTTATTGATGTTTTATGTGCTAAATGATAACAAAATGCTCTGATTAAGGTTTTTGTGCTTTGTAGGAGCTACTTTGGAGTTGGAAGATAATATGGAGTGTTTTGGAGTCAAACACAAGGCCAATCGAGAAGAGTACAGATGAAAATGAGCAAGAAAAGGCGTAGAAAGACTGGGCAATAGTCCACCGCAATCGCGGTCGGACCTGGCTGGAACGCGATGGACAAAGGAGAAAAACAGAATATGCATAATCCACCGCGGTCGCACCGTGGTTGGCTCGCGGACGCAGGCGACCCGGAGACAGCCAGGAAAGCCTAGGGACTTAAGTGCAAAACGTGGGAAACTTATCCTAACCCTATATAAACTCAACAAACTCGCCCAAGTCAAGGTTAAGCTTGTTTTAGACTTATTTTGGAGGCAAGAACAAGTGGGAGAAAGATCAAGATACCATTAGAGTTTTCATTCTTCTTCCTTTATCATTATTTTGGGAATCATGAATTATTTTATTGCTTTATCTTGTTTTATTATGAGTAGCTAAATATTTAGTCTAAGGTTTTGATGGAACCTATTAAAGGATGAAACTCTTGCTATGGTAATATAGATTTGCCAAATTTAATCTCTATTTGTTCAACTACGTTCTTGTTGCAGTTAATTGAAAGGATCCTCAATTAGCTGTGACTATTTAGTATGTATTACTCGGGAGAGAGTGCATACTTAGGTAGTTGTTGAACAACATCACTACCGACGTATGTGAGGAATCAATAACCAAGGGTGAAAATGTGGGATTAGGGATAACGAAACCTTGGGTGCGATCTAAGTGAGCTGTAATAAAAGCCAGCTGGCATAATTCGGGAGAGTGTGTCTAGTAAATTGTCGTAATTACTCGGGAGAGATTTACAGTAGGAAGAGTGCTCATGATCGATAGAGACGATTAGGCAAATTTATATGAAACGTAGCAGGAGGGGATTCCGTCAATAGGGGAAATCATAATCTTAGATCCTTCTCCTTATTGTTCACAACCCATTCTTAGTTAGCTCTTAGTTAATATAGTTTCATAAAGTACTATTTAGTAGAAAAATAATCAATTTTTATTCAAAATATCTTGGAAGTTGAGTACGTGGAATTGAGTGAGTCTGATAATTGTGATTGGTAGGTTAATTCCCTGTGGTATTCTACTCTGGGCTTAATACCCAAAATATATTGACAACGACCGTTTTGTCCTTTTTATAAGGCATAGTTGGGCATGATCAGTAGTGGCATAAATTTAACACCGCTTTCCATCAATGACGTTGCAGTTGTATCCCTTTCAACAAACCTCTCCGCCATCTACTTGAATGACATATGCACCATGGAAGTGACAGGAAATCCTCGTGCATACTTCAATAACCCGTCGAAAGACTCTGACACATTTGTAGTTAGAATTACCCATCTTCTGCTACCGTCCGCATGCAAAGTCCACTTTTCAGGCTTATGTCGCAACAACCAATGATAGGATCCCTCGTCTTCCTGCCTTATAGATTCCACGTGCCTCCTGAATTTACACTCTTGGTGATTTGTTGTAGCCATCCACATCAAACGATGCAAATCCTTATTGGGATGTGCCTTCTAGAAATTGGCCTTCAGGTGCCTCACATAGTAACGGTGGTAGGCATTCGGTTCTTTCCATGAAGGCAAATTCTCTACAGAACTTATAATACCACCATGCCGATTAGATATTAGACAATTACCTGAACGCTGTTTGACAATGTACTCTTTCAGGTGGTTCAAAAACAGTGTCCACGTCTCTTGGATTTTATTGGCACAAATACAAAAGCTAAAGGAAATATACTTCTATTAGCATCTACTGCAACAACGATCAACTACTTATTATCATACTTTCCATAGACATGAGTGCCGTCTATGGATATTACCGGCCGACAATGCAGAAATCATCAATTGCTGGTTTAAATGACCATAACACGTATTTGAATATACATTCTTGTATTCCCAGACTCCGCTCAAGTTTCCATTCAAAAACGGTCTCGAGGTTAAAGTGTTTCAAGCGGCCATGTACCTGGTTAGAGATACAAATGACTTATCCCAGTTACCATAAACAATTTCGAACGCACATTTGCGCCCGAGAAATGCCTTTCTTTTGTAATGGTACAACCATATTCCTGGTGGACGGATGTAATATACTCTTTGATCTTGTACCTTATGGATGCTTCAATATGTGGAATCAAGACAATTGAAATCAAGTCAACATCCAAGTTGAAGTGATTCTCACTGAATGTGTCCATTTTACAAGTGTGGGTGCCAATGTATTTACCCACTTTCCACATATTTGTTTTCTTCTTGCTCGCACGCAGCATCCAATGACAACCCGTAAACCATCTATGGCAAAAAACCCCGTATACATCTAGAGTTGACTCCCATACCGTCATCTCACGACACTCTTTTATGCTGTACATTTTCACCGCCTTGCTTAGGCACGTTTTATCAGGAAAAAGCATGCCCTTTGACAACACCGTTCGTCTAGACTCATCCCACATTGCTGTCCGAATTTTGTCAATATCCTTTGTGAGGGCATCCACATCCGGCATACTTGGCAAATGATCAAGGTAGGGAATTTTCCGGAAATGAAACAACACTTGGGACTCGTACACTCTTGGTCTAACGGGAGGGGGGGGTGGAGAATGCTCCCTCGTCAAATCAGGTCTAACCTTCTCTTCCTCCTCATCACCACCTTCATCAAGGAAGGGTGTGTCATCTCCGGATTCATCGACATTATTGTCATAATCACTATTCTCCTTCTGACTCTGTGCATCTGCCATATCCCGATTAAATGTGTCGTCTTCGAGAATTGAGTCAGGACATGACCTTCAAGTTGCTCATTTTCACTGCACACCCAACAAAATAATGAGCTACTCAAATTGATAAATACTTTACATATAGCTATATCATTTCATTTATAAATTGTAATGTGTTGACATCCCATGATGGACATTATCCTGTTGATGATGACTCTCGGATGGACCTCCATGATCCAACACACCAGAACTATGCATATTCCAACTGGGCGTTGGTTCATAACTTGTAAAATTCATATCTAGCCGGTGCCCCATGTGGAATATATGAGTGTTAATACAAATTTAATACAACTAAAATAAATATTGTAACACAAAGAAAAATTGAAGTTTACCATTCGTCTTGTGGATTATGTAAAGTAGGAGAGAAATTATTTTCTCGCTCCTCATTCGCCCGTGGAGATAATTTTAGATCAGGACAAACTCTTTCAGCCGGAACCTGTTCGGCTAAAACTGCTCCCAAATAACCACCCGATGACTGAGGTCTTTGCGCAACCTCATTATTGTGAACGTCTTCAACCTTGACGTACATTTCCAACATTTTTATCAAAAAAAATTCCCGGTATTCATCCGGAGTCCTAAAAAAATCACTTAGAGTTTCATCATCCTCGATCTTAAACTCAGCACAACAAGCAAACCCTTGCGGAGTGACAAAATACAGATATCTTCCAGTTACTTTAAGGTTCACTGAATGTTTGCTCACACTCATTTTTTACACAACATCGATACCAATCTATCGTACTCCATTGTAAGTGACAACTTGACATGACACTGTGGAGATAAACAGCTTACTGAGTTATTCGCCACCACAACCTCATCCCCCAATATAATGAAACCCTAATTCTTCGCTCTTAAGACATTATGACAAAATGCAAAACAACTTAACGAAGAAAGATTTAACAAGACTTGAGAATATTTCCGGATGAATTTTTACAAAATCCTCAACATCTTTAAATAAGGAAATGCCCAATCCGGGGGCTCAAATTTTTTGAGGTATAGCTCCTTAAATAAGGGCGCTATACCCATTTGAATTATTATTATGTCAGTTAAGCGCATAAGAGTTATTGGTGGGCCCACAAAATATGTATAGCGCCCTTTATTAAGGCGCTATACGAGTCTTGTCAAATTATTATATAGCGCCGTTATAAAAGACTCCATACATATAGCGCCTTTTTAAAGGGCGCTACACTTTAACGGGCAAAACGATCGTTAAGGTATAGCGCCCTTAAAAGGGTGCTATATGTATTTTGGTCACTAAGTTTTTTTTCCACGCATTTCGGTCGTTTGAGTAAAAAAATACCACATTTTAGTTCTGGACTAAGCTCAAAGATATATCCACGATGTCACTATACAAAATGTATACAAAACAAACTGTCACTATATAAGAAATTATATAAAATAGATGTCACTATATAAAATATATACAAAAAAGACTGTCACTATACAAAAAATATACAAAATTGATGTCACTATACAAAATAGACCTTCACTGTACAATTTATATACAATAGACTGTCAACATCAACAACAAAATACCTAATACTATCCCACACCGTTAGGTTAATACAATAGACTGTCACTATATAAAAAATATACTAAATAGACGGTCACTATATAAAAAATATACAAAATAGACTATCACTATACAAAAAATATATAAAATAGACTGTCACTATACAAAAAATATATAAAATAGATATTTCGGGCTATTAGATGTAATATGTTTGGGCCGGAGGGCCATTTAGTTTGTAAAAATTGCACGGGGCACCCTATTTGGTCGCCCCCATTTAACCTATATTCATTTTTTTTAAAACTTTTAACTTGCACCCACTTTTTAAATAACTTCAGCCCCCTTTCTNAGAGCTGAAGTTCGCCAGTTACAAAACAAAAACTTCAGCTCTAGAGCTGAAGTTCGCCAGTTACAAAAACGAAAACTTCAGCTCTAGAGCTGAAGTTCGCCAGTTACAAAATAAAAACTTCATCTCTAGAGCTGAAGTTCGCCAGTTACAAAAACAAAAACTTCAGCAATTACAAACAAAAACTTTGCGTTAAGACGTGCACAAGTTAAACAAAAACTTCAGCAAATAGATAACAAAACTTCAGCTACTTCAGCTCTAGAGCTGAAGTTCGCCAGTTACATAACAAAAACTTCAGCTCTAGAGCTGAAGTTCGCCAGTTACAAAATAAAAACTCGCCAGTTACAGAAAAAAAAACTTCAGCAATTACAAACAAAAGCTTTGCGTTAAGACGTGCACAAGTTAAAAAAAAAACTTCAGCAAATAGAGAAGAAAACTTCAGCTACTATGCTTAAGTTCATCAATTACAAACAAAAACTTCAGCACACTTGGTTCAGCACACTTGCTACTTCAGGCCCGTCTACTAGAATGCTGAAATTTGCGTGATTACCTTTGATACTTCAGCACCGTATGCCGAAGTTATGTGAAAAAGCGGGTACACTTGCAATTTTTTTTACAAAGCGGGCACGAGTTAAAACGTGACACAAAAAGCGGGTATAGATGCAAATGCCCCTTTAGTGTCAATGGAGAAAAATATGGGCTATTAAAATTTTGAGGGGCTATTGAGGGTCATTTTCGGGTTGTTATTCTTTTTCGAGTTTTCGGGTTTTTTTTCTTAAAGTCTTCATAGCGAAAAACGTAAAATTTGTGCTCCAAATATTTTTTTAATCCTATTAAGACATAACTATATAAGATGTTTTTGAATAAAATAACATATTTATGAGATGAGTCACAACATTGTATTAAAATAGTCAACAATAAAGATATAAAATTGCATAAAATAAATATTATTAATAAGCCAAATGAAAATAAACATAATTTAAAATTATGACTAATAAGTACTATTATTTACGTGACTAACCACTAAAAGAAAAATAAGTAATACATTTTATCTAAATCATGGAAAAACTAAAAAATAGATATCCAACACTATTTCATTCATAGTACAATTGAATTGAATGTCTTTTATTAGAATTAGTATTGATTTGATTTTATTTTAGGATTTATTTGAGTTACTAATATTTATGGACTATAAAATTTTTTGGAGCATCCAAAACTTATAAGCCCAAACTTGAAATAATACGTTAAAAGATAAAACTATGAAAAAGCTTAAGAAATATTTATAAACTACACTTCCACAAATTTTTTTTATGTATTAAATATATTTAAACCTTCTATAAATATAATGTCGGGTTAGTTTGGTTCGATTTAACTTTTTTTAGTTAAAACCAAATCAAATATGGTCGGGTATTTTTTTCCAACACCAAACCAAATCAAACCAAACTATAGTTGATTTTTTTCTCGATTTGATTCGGATTTTGTCGGATTCATTTGAACACCCTGATGTGTGGCTATAATTCATGATTTAACGCAATATGTGCCTTGCATTTTACGTTCTTTAATGATTAAAATACACTTTCTTTGAGCGTATTGGAGTTTATTTTATGTATAGGTGAGTTAGAGATGGAAGACGAGCCAAATGGATGCTTAAACGTCGAAAATGCGCGTGAAAATGGTGAAAAGGAGAAGCCAGGCAAAAGCCGGCTCGACCAGGCTTTAGCCTGGCGAGGTCAGCCTAAATCCAAGCCAGACCAGGCTTTAGCCTGGCGAGGCCAGCTTAAAGCTAGGGTCCAGATCCGACTTTCCAAGTATTAAACACTTTCTCGGCGTAACTAGGAGTGACTTACATGTTTAGGGCTTATTCCAAACATATAAATATACCCAAAAACATGACTATGAAAAACTTTTGCCATTGGAGACAAGAGGAGATCGTGGCACACTACCCGAGAGTTCAAAACATTGAGTTTTACATCCCCAGCCTAAAGCCAGGCCAGACCAGGCTTTAGCCTGGCAAGGACAACTTAAAGCCGGGGTCCAGATCCGACTTTCAAAGTATTATACACTTTCCCGGCGTAACTAGGAGTGACTTACACGTTTAGGGCTTATTCCAAACATATAAATAGACCCAAAAACACAACTTTGATAAACTTTTGCCATTGGAGACAAGAGGAGATCGTGGAACACTACTCAGGAGTTCAAAATATTGATTTTTACATCCCTTATTCCTTACTTTGTAATTTAATTATGCAATTTACTGTGGATTTGATTAATATGAGTATGAGGAGCTAAACTCCTAATCTAGGGTTTTCATGGAACCTATTGAAGGATGAAATTCTTGTTATGTAATATAAATTTGCCAAAGTTTTATCTCTATTTGTTCAACTACATGCTTGTTGTAGTTAATTGAAGGGCCCTCAATTAGCTGTGCCTATTTAATATGTATTACTCAGGAGAGAGTGCATATTTAGGTCGTTGTTGAACAACATCACTCCCGACGTATATGAGAGATCAATAACGAAGGGTTTAAAGGAGGGATTAGGGATAACGAAACCTTGGATGCAATCTAAGTGAGCTGTAATTAAAGCTAGCTAGCGTAATTCGGGAGAATATGTCTAGTATATTGTCGTAATTAATCGAGAGAGATTTACGGCAGTCATAGTGCTCATGATCGATAGAGAAGTTTAGGCAAATTTATACCAAACATTGCGGGAAGGGATTTCAACAATATGGAAAATCATAACCTTAAATCATTCCTATTATTGTTTACAACCCGTTCTTAGTTAGTTCTTAGTCATTATAGTTTTATTAAGTAATAGTTAGTTAGAAAACAACCCATTTGTTATCTAAATATCTTGGGAAGTTGATTACGTGGAATTGTCTGGGTCTAATAGCGGTAATTGATAGATTAATTCCTTATGGGATTCGACTCTAGACTTAATACCCGGAATATATTTTCAGCGACCGCTTAGCCCTTTTTATAAGGCATAGTTGGGCGTGATCAAATTTTGGCGCCGTTGCCGGGGAATTAACGGTTTTATCAATCACAATTAAAAGAAGTGCAAAACTTCTTATTGTAGTCAATTTTCTTCACTTTCAATCAACTACATTGAAATTTTAACGTTTGTAATCTTGGGTGTTACAGGTGCATGCCTAGAAAATCCTCAAGAACTGGTGAAGTGTTTGAAGCATTATCAGATCCTGAGAAAGTTTTCAAGGCTTTGAATCGGGCAAACAGAAAAATCAAACAACAACAAAACTCAACTGAACAACTTGCACCAGACATGGCAGATCTGGTAAACAACAGAGAGGATAACGTGGAGGACCCATATGAGCAGGTGGTGGAGCCTCTTGTGCCAGAGGCTGCTTTGGCTGATTGGGAACAACCCACAACAGATAATTTAGCCACCGCGATTGTAGTCCCGCAGATGCAAGCTGATTCATTACAAATCGCAAACAATATGCTGAATTTGTTGTGAAACAAGGGACTATTCTCGGGGTCATACATTGAAGATCTTCAACAACACTTAAAGAATTTCCTGTCAATCTGTCAAACACAAAGATAACACAACGTGACTCCGGAAGCAATAAAGCTATTGTTGTTTCCATTCTTTGTGACAAGAGCATCTCAGACTTGGCTCAATTCACTCACCATAAATTCCATCACTACTTGGGAGGAATTAGTGAAGAAATTCGTGAACAAATTTCATCCACCCAACAAGACCGCTCAGCAAATTGATGAGATCTTGAGCTTCAAACAGAAATCAACAGAAATATTGCAAGAGACGTGGGAAAGATTCAAAGGGCTGCTGGTTTTATGTCCACACTATGGTATTCCTGAGCAAATGTTGGGGCAGAGGTTTTACATGGGTCTAGCGGATAATGTGAAGGCTAATGTTGATGCTTCAGCCGGTGGAGCATTCTTGAGTAAAACATTCAGAGAGAGTAAGATCCTGCTCGACAAGATGGCACAGAATTCTGGATGGACCACCAGAAATGCTCCCATCACTCCTGTGGTCCACTCTGTGCCTTTAGATACAACTAACACTATAGCTGAAACTATGGCCACACTAATGACACAAATGAGCATCATCACTAAAAAGGTTGAAGAATCAGGTCAGAATCAGCAGGTGCACATAGTCGATACAACCAATGGGGGCTTATGTACATCTTGCATTAGTCAGCCATTTGGTGTCCCATGGAGTGCTGAAGGTGATAACCAACACTATCCGGAAAACATGAATTATGTGTCCAACTATGGGGGACAGAGACCAGGTGGTCAGAATTGGAGTCAGCAGAATCAACAATACAGGCCAGCCCCGCAGCAGCATAATAAAACAATAATCTGGGGGCCATGCGACCACAAGGCAATATGGTGCCTTACCAAAGGCAACAGGGCTACAACCATCAAAATCAGCAGCAGGGCTATCATCCACCTCAACAGCCACACACTGGGAGGCAGGAAGATGGGTTCGCTAGACTTGAGGGAATGATTCAACAAGTGATTGGGTCCAATGAAAAAATAACTGAAATAGTATACTCACACGAGTCAACTATAAAGAATATTGAGGTCCAATTGGGTCAGATTTCGATGGCTCTGAATAATCATCCTCATGGGACGTTACCTGCAGACACACAGATAAATCCAAAGGAGCAAGGCTCGAAGCAGCTAATGGCAGTGAGTCTACGTAATGGTAGAGACCTAGACTTGGAGCAGGAGATTGCTCGTGAAAGCAGACCTACTGAGACACTTGTCCCAGTGCCCATTGAGATAGATGATTCAATAGGGTTGACTGAGGTGACAATACATCGTGCCGAAGAAGATGCCAACGAAGATAAAGAGGTTGAGAAAGAAGCCGAGACAATACGGTAACCAGTAGTGGGGGCAGTGCTGGAACAAGAGAAAAACCAAATCACAGGAAAGAAATGAGCTCCAACACCATTTCCACATAGGTTGGCCAAATATAAAAAAGATGAGCAATATAAGAAGTTCTTGGAAATGTTGAAGCAAATTCAGATAAATATTCCATTGATTGATGCTTTAAAGGAGATGCCTGGCTATGAAAAAATGATGAAGGACTTGATGTCCCGCAAGTTCAACTTCCAAGACTTGGCCACAGTTACTCTAACTTAGACTTGCAGTGCTGTTGTGATGAGACCCATTGCTGAGAAGTTGTGTGACCCAGGGAGTTTCACAATTCCTTGCACTATAGGTAACTTTGCATTTGCTAAGGCACTGTGTGATTTGGGGGCAAGCATAAATCTTATGCCCCTGTCTATCTATAAAAGGCTCGGGATTGGAATAGCTAGACCCACGCCCATGTTATTGCAACTGGCTGACATGACAGTAAAGAGGACTTTTGGTATCCTTGATGATGTGTTGTTGCAGGTTGGAAAATTTGTGTTCCCAACAGATTTTTTCATTCTGGATTGTCGAGTTGATAAGGAAATTCCCATAATTTTGGGAAGGCCATTTTTGGCCACAGGGAGAGCTCTAATTGACTGCGAAACTGGAGAGCTCAAGATGAGATTAAGTGATGAGGAAATAACATTCAACGTGCAGAAATCTGTGATGCGACCAAGTGAATTTTCCAATTGCTCTTTAATTGATGCTGTGGATGTAATATTGGAAGAGGATCATGAGACTTTGAACATTGAGGATCCTCTAGCATCTTGTCTCATGAACCTAGATGAGGCTAATGGAGAAGAATTGGAAGAGTGGGTGCGTGCTCTTGAGGGCAAAGGTTTTCGGAAGAGGGAGCTCGAATTTGAGCCCCTGCACTTAGAGAAAAGGAAAAATCCTCCGGCTAAGCCATCCATAGAAGAACCCCCAAAGTTGGAGCTAAAGCCACTACCAGCTCATCTCAAGTATGCATTCTTAGGACCTAACTCAACTTTACCTGTTATTATCTCATCTAGTTTGTTAGATGTGCAGGCAGAACAACTTTTGCAGGTATCGGAGTGCAAGACTACAATTGGTTGGACCATTGTAGACATTAAGGGTATCAACCCGGCCTTCTGTATGCATAAGATTTTACTGGAAGATGGGCACAAACCTTCCAGAGAACATCAAAGAAGGCTGAACCCCAACATAAAAGAAGTGGTGGAGAAAGAAGTGATTAAGTGGTTAGATGCGGGAATCATATTCCCCATCTCTGACAGCAACTGGGTTAGCCTAGTTCAGTGTGAGCCAATGCAATATGCAAAGGACGAGGTAGATGAGCGCTATATTCTGAAATTTTCAAGGCCGTCTAGGCAAACTGACACTCCTCCGTTGAAAGTCAAAATTGCATAAAGAATCATTTAATTCTTGGCTCGCAACAATTTGTATCGCCCCAAGAGCATGATCATAGAGCAGAATCAATCTTGGGGTCCAATTCATAAGTTCAAAGTGGAGGCAAAAGGAGAATGGAAAGCAAAGCTATTGGAAGGATGCAACAACAAACAAGATGGTTGGAACTAAGTGTGAGGTACCCACACGAAGGACTAGGCTAGGGGAGAAGTCTGAGTACCCAACTGCTAGTGCTTTGGCCTTTGGCCTATCAGGGAGTTTCTTTTACCCTTTTATTAGTTATGATGTGCATTGAGGACAATGCACAATTTTAAGTGTGGGGTAAGGAGATTGTCTGGGTGACTTTCTATGCTATTTTAGCTGTATTAGTTTAATTGAATAATATTTTAAAAAAAAAAAATAAAAAAAAATATGTTGGACTCTTCCAGACGATGGATCTCCTAGACAGTTTTCTTGAGGGAAGTAAGTCTATAGAAAATACCAAAAAGATTTTTTTAGGTGGTGTAGTAATTCCCTCTTGGTTTTTCTTTGGGCCGCAGTTCTTTTCCAAGGGTTTTTAGTTGAACCAGGTGTAGGTAGTTTTAATTTTTAGGAGTAGGAGTCCATGATGGCTATGCATTTAATCACAACAATATCTCTGAGCTTTGTGATGCCTTGAGAATAGTCAGTACTCTGGTTGTGACGCTTAGGCTCAATTTTTTGACTCTAGGATAAATACCTTAAATCGTGGATTCTTAAATTTGCTTAACTGCTTTGACTGCAGTGTCGTGATAAAACCAATCCTGAATGAGTTTGTGCCATGTCTGTGTGAGGTTTGTATATATTCTGTGCATTGCATTTGATGTCTAGAACTTGCCCAGTGTGTGTGCAAAGCGAAATAGTAGTCTTGTTCAGTCTGAGAAGTGATATAGGCAGTTCTTTGTTAAGCCAAATATATATAGAGTACCCACCTAAATGTGATGTATCGTAGTTAACCCCGTTGAGCCTATAATCCCGTTTCTTTGGTAACCACATTACAAGCCGTACCCCTTTGTTTGAATCGACCATGTATTTGAGCCTTGTCACCTCTCATGAGCACTTGAATTGTGATGAAGAATTGAAAAGTTAAAGTGTGGGGTGGTGGGTTGGCTTTTGAGTGGAACAAGTGAAATAAGGAGAAAAGTGCATCGTTTGAAAAAAAAGAAATGTGTCAATAAGAGCCATTTGGAAAGAGAAAGAAAAAAAAAAGAAAAAAAGAAAAGATATTGATATAATAGCTTTGGTGTATGAAATCCTGATGATGATGGCTATTGATGTACCGGTGCTTAAAGAAGTAGGGGTAAAATATAGTGAAGTGAAGGTGGAGTTTTGGTTTGACATAAGTATGGGCTTGAAGTTTAAAGTGTTTGTATTAAAGTGCTTAATGGAAGTGTAGTCACTCTTATATCTAAATGTATCCTACCCGTACCGCAGCCTACATTACAACCAATGAAAGTCCTATTTGATCTTAGACTGAATGAACTCGATTAGTGGAGTATTACACTAAGGTAAAGCTTATGGTACGTCATTTGGGGCATATGAATGTTATTTCTGAGAGCGATTGAATTTTTCCTATCTTGAGTTCCTACGTTATTAAAATTCATGGTGTATGGAACTAAGCTCTTTGATTGGGTGAGGGCACATGATTCATAAAGGAGAAGTAATGTTGTTTACCTCCATGTTAAAATAAGTAAGTATACTATAAATAAAACATGATATTTGTGAGTCGGTTATTGAGGCGAGGATGTCACACCTTTGTGCTTAAACTATTTTAAAAATTCTTGGTATAACGAGTTAAGGGAATTGCTTAATAAGTTGTGTTCATGAGTGTAGTTTAATTGCTCTAGGAAGAGCAAATATTTAAGTGTGGGGTATTGATGTGTGGCTATAATTCATGATTTAACACAATATGTGCCTTGCATTTACGTGTTTTAATGATAAAATACACTTTATTTGAGCATAATGGAGTTTATTTTATGTGTAGGTGAATTAGAGATGGAAGCCGAGCTAAATGGATGCTTAAACGTCGAAAGTGCGCGTGAAAATGGTGAAAAGGAGAAGCCATGCAAAAGCCAGCTCGGTCAGGCTTTACCTAGCGAGGCCAGCCTAAAGCCAGGCCAGACCTGGCTTAAGCCTGGCGAGGCCAGCTTAAAGACGAGGTCCAGATTCGACTTTCCAAGTATTAAACACTTTCTCGGTGTAACTAGGAGTGACTTACACGTTTAGGGCTTACTCCAAACATATAAATAGACCCAAAAAATACAACTTTGAAGGATTTTTCCATTGGAGACAAGAGGAGATCGTGGAACACTACTCGAGAGTTCAAAACATTGATTTTTACATGCCCAGCCTAAAGCCAGGCCAGACCAGGCTTTAGCCTGGCAAGGCCAGCTTAAAGCGAGGTCCATATCCGACTTTCAAAGTATTAGACACTTTCCCGGCGTAACTAGGAGTGACATACACGTTTAGGGCTTATTCTAAATATATAAATAGACCCAAAAACACAACTTTCAAAAACTTTTGCCATTGGATACAAGAGGAGATCGTGGAACACTACTCGGGAGTTCAAAATATTGATTTTTACATCCCTTATTCCTTACTTTGTAATTTAATTATGCAATTTACTTTGGATTTGATTAATATGAGTATTAGGAGCTAAATTCCTAATCTAGGGTTTTGATGGAACCTATTGAAGGATGAAATTCTTGTTATGTAATATAAATTTGCCAAAGTTTTATCTCTATTTGTTCAACTACATGCTTGTTGTAGTTAATTGAAGAGCCCTCAATTAGCTGTGCCTATTTAATATGTATTATTCGGGAGAGAGTGCATATTTAGGTCGTTGTTGAACAACATCACTCCCGACGTATATGAGGGATCAATAACGAAGGGTTTAAAGGTGGGATTAGGGATAACGAAACCTTGGATGCTATCTAAGTGAGCTGTAATTAAAGCTAGCTAGCGTAATTCGGGAGAATATATCTAGTATATTATCGTAATTACTCGGGAGAGATTTACGGCAGTCAGAGTGCTATGATCGATAGAGAAGTTTAGGCAAATTTATACCAAACATAGCGGGAAGGGATTTCAACAATAGGGAAAATCATAACCTTAGATCATTCCTATTATTGTTTACAACCCGTTCTTAGTTAGCTTTTAGTCATTATAGTTTTATTAAGTAGTAGTTAATTAGAAAACAACCCATTTGTTATCTAAATATCTTGGGAAGTTGATTACGTGGAATTGTGTGGGTCTGATAGCGGTAATTGATAGGTTAATTCCTTGTGAGATTCGACTCTGGGCCTAATACTCGAAATATATTTACAGCGACCACTTAGTCTTTTTTATAAGGCATAGTTGGGCATGATCACACCCCTACCATGAACCTATCCGAAGAATTTCTGTTGAAGATTCTTGTGAAGAATTAAAACAATTGTATGTTGTATTCTGTCTCTGTAATTCAAATACGACATTTACTGACTATTTTTTTTTCTCCTATTATGTTATATTTTATTTTATTTATCAGGATTGATCGATATGGTGACACGTCACATGTAACGTAAAATGTTGACTTTCACTTTCCTGGTGTGTTGGTTTTGTGTAACAAAATATATTTAGTGATGAGGCTGCATAACTGCTCGTGCATACATTGCATTCACATGTGGTAAGTAGACTTCAATTAATAACCCTTATGAGTTATGATAGATATTACATGTAATTATTTTGTAAATAATCTAATTGTATGAATATTTTTTATTATGTTAGTGTATAAAACTTAAACTCATAACAAAAATAAATTATTAAAAGAAAAATTGTAATACAACAGAAAAATATGAAGAGTATAGGGAGCCCCAAATCATTTAGGCTTTCACATAAAAATAATTCAACTGACTTAACATATCCTTTGATAGCTAAATATCATCTCTTTTATGAATTAAACAAGTCTCTCCATAGACCAACTATAAACTCGATTGATTGAATTGCTGAAGAAGAGATATAAACCATTTTGCATTATGTTCCAACTGTATCTCAATTCCTCACACCTTGTACCATCTCTATTCAAGTCAAATAGAAGGAAAGTTCCATTCCTTGGACCAGCAGTCATGTTACATAAAAGATTAGGTGCTAATGCTCCGGTATAATTAACTAGAACTATGTACCTATGAAAATTTGATTGTTTAAGGCCGACCGTCGGAATGATTACGTCGTTCATTTTACAGTCGATTTATAGTGGATTAATCAACTCACTAATGACATCTACATTGAATGTTATAGGTGATATTGACTAGTTGAAAATTAGATTCTGCTCGAAGTTGAAATAGAGATATAAACCATCCTGCATTATGTTCCAAGTGCACCTCAATTCCTCACACCTTGTTCCATCTCTATTCAAGTCAAATAGAAGGAAAGTTCCATTCCTTGGACCAACAGTCATGTTACATAAAAGATTAGGTACTAATTCTCCAGTATTATTAACCGGAACTATGTACCTATGAATATTTGATTGTTTAAGGCTGACCGTCGGATCAATTACGTCGTTTATTTTATGGTCGTTGTATAGTGGATCAATCAACTCACTAATGACATCTACATTGAATAATATAGGTGACATTGACCAGTTGAAAATTAGATTCTGCTTGAAATTAAAATAGAGATATAAACCATCGTGCATTATGTTCCAAGTGCACCTCAATTCCTCACACCTTATTCTATCTCTATTCAAGTTAAATAGAAGGAAAGTTCCACTTCTTGGACCAGCAGTCATGTTACACAAAAGATTAGGTACTAATGATCCAGTATTATTAACCGGAACTATGTACCTATGAATATTTGATTGTGTAAGGCCGATCGTCGGATTGATTACATCGTTCATTTTACAGTCAATGTATAGTGGATTAATCAACTCACTAATGACATCTACATTGAATATTATAGGTGACATTGACCAATTGAAAGTTAGATTCTACTTGAAATTGAAATAGAGATATAAATCATCTTGCATTATGTTCCAAGTGCACCTCAATTCCTCACACCTTATTCTATCTCTATTCAAGTTAAATAGAAGGAAAGTTCCACTTCTTGGACCAGCAGTCATGTTACACAAAAGATTAGGTACTAATGATCCAGTATTATTAACCGGAACTATGTACCTATGAATATTTGATTGTGTAAGGCCGATCGTCGGAATGATTACATCGTTCATTTTACAGTCGATGTATAGTGGATTAATCAACTCACTAATGACATCTACATTGAATGTTATAGGTGACATTGACCGGTTGAAAGTTAGATTCTACTTGAAATTGAAATAGAGATATAAATCATCTTGCATTATGTTCCAAGTGCACCTCAATTCCTCACACCTTATTCTATCTCTATTCAAGTTAAATAGAAGGAAAGTTCCACTTCTTGGACCAGTAGTCATGTTACACAAAAGATTAGGTACTAATGATCCAGTATTATTAACCGGAACTATGTACCTATGAAGATTTGATTGTGTAAGGCCAACCGTCGGAATGATTACATCATTCATTTTACAGTCGATGTATAGTGGATTAATCAACTCACTAATGCCATCAACATTGAATATTATATGTGATATTGACCAGTTGAAAATTAGATTCTGATCAAAGTTAAAATAGAGATATAAACCATCTTGCATTATGTTCCAAGTGCACCTCAATTCCTCACACCTTGTTCCATCTCTATTCAAGTCAAATAGAAGGAAAGTTCCATTCCTTGGACCAGCAGTCATGTCACACAAAAGATTAGGTACTAATGCTCCGGTATAATTAACTGGAACTATGTACCTATGAAGATTTGATTGTTTAAGGCGGACCGTCGGAATGATTACATCGTTCATTTTACAGTCGATGTATAGTGGATCAATCAACTCACTAACAACATCTACATTAAATGATATTGGTGACATTGACCAGTTGAAAATTAGATTCTGCTCGAAATTAAAATAGAGATATAAACCATCTTGCATTATATTCCAAGTGCACCTTTTATGCCTAATATCACACCTAGGTACATCTCTGTAACATTTAAAAAAGAAGAAAGATTCCATACCTAGGACCAACAGTCATGTTACATAAAAGAGTTGGTTCTAATCTGCCTGTGGCAATTTCAACAGGATATCTATGAATATTTGATTCTTTAAGGCCAACTTTTTCTTCGATAATATTTATCGTTCATTATACAATCGATATATAATGGATCGATCAACTCAAGAATGACATCTATATTAAAGAAGTTTGCTTTTGCATAATAGGAAAATGATGATAGGAAGAAGAGGTAAACTAAAATGGACATTTGCAGTTTGAGTGAAAAAGGCATATTTTCCTTATTGTAGTTGGTATATTTCTTTTGGTGACTCTATTGGTCAAAACTTTTGAGTTTAAGTTCTTATATAGGGCCAAAATATAATGAAGAAGAAAATTAATTTGTTAAGATGTTAATTGAAATTAAACACAATCATGAGTTAGATAATAGAAGGGGAATCTATTCTAAGCTGCATTAATCTCTATGATACATATTCCTAACAGATGCATATAAATTTCAAAGTACATTTATTATAATTAAATCAAAAGGTCACGATTTGTTATACCATTTAATCATTTTGTATGAAAGTTACATAATAGAAATAATAGTTGACCCACCATATCTAAGCAGGACATAAAGGAAATAATCCGATCAATTTATGAGGGTCAACGTCCCTGAAAATGAAAATAAGATAAAAATAAAAGTAGAATAAGAGAAAAGACACAATTCTTTGTCATTACATGTGTCACTTAAACAAGAATTATCTTGTTTATGTAGAATTCCTTTTTCTCCTGGTCACAGTAAACCACTCCTTCTAACAAAAAAAACCATTCTCCTTAAAACATGGGCGGAAGATACTTGTAATTAGCGAAACACTATTAGAAATTCGGTCAAAATTAACCTCGACCAATCAATAGATTTCAGTCGATCAAAAAACCGACCAAAAAATTGACCAATTTCGGTCGATTTATCAAAATATTTTATTTTTAAAATTTTTATTATCGATTAATTTCGATCGAGTTTTTCGGCAAAAAAATGCGGGAAACTATTTTTGCATTCTGTGAAATTTATTTTTTAAGAAACCGATCAACTTTGGTAGGTTTTTCATTTAAAATAAATTAAAATCAATAATCAAAAAACCGACCGATATCGTTTGGTTATTTAGGTGGGTCATTTTAAAAAACAAACCAATTTTCGTTGGTAATTTTATTTTTTTAATAAAATCGACAGAAAATCGGTGGATTATTTGCATGCGAAAATGCAATTAAAGAGTATAAATAAAATAAAAGAAAGTCTTAAACTAAATGTACCAACGATCTAGTGGTAGAATAGTATCTTGCCATAGTATAGACCCCAATTCGATTCGTAGATGGTGCCTTTTTTAATTACATAATTAAAAATATCGGCTGAAGTCGGTCGGGCGGTTGGCTCTACCGACCACACGATTATCGATCACCACGAATCGATCGATTTTCGGTAAATTTTTATAAATTACCGATCAACATTGATGGGTCTTTCCTTTTTTTATAGTAGTGAAAGTAATCTTTTCGTTGTGGTAATCGGGGTAAACCAACTATTAAGATATAAATTTTGGAGTTCAAACCAAATTACAGGCCGTAAGACTGCAACGGTTGGCGCATACTTCCCATTTGCCTGTGATAATTAGACTTCATCTCCACTTATGAGGTAAATAACAAAAGAGCAATAACAATAATTGTGAGACATTGCACATATCACATTCGACAACAATTTTTTTTAATAGTAATGCGACAAAAGCATAGGGATCCAAAACTCATTTAGGTACTCGTATTAGGCACATATTCAACACGCTTAACATCTAAATTGGATGACACTAAATTAGATTTTGTTGCCAGTCGAATAAGAGATATAAACCATCTTGCATTAAATTTCAAGTGCACCTTTTCTTCTGAATATCACACCTAGGTGCATCTCTATAAAATTTAAAAAGAAGGAAAGTAGTTACATAAAAGTTTGGTTCCAATTGGCCCGTGGCGATTTCAACAAGATATCTGTGAACGCTCGATTGTCTAAGTCCAACTCTTCCTTCGGTAATATTACCGTTCATTATACAATCGACCCATAATGGATTGATTAACTCACTAATGACGTCTACATTGAAGTTATTTGCCCTTACATAAAAAGAGAATGATGATAAGAAAAGGAGGAAAACTAAAATTGGGAATTGAAATTTGAGTGAAGAGGAAGGCATATTGCCCTTGGCCTAGTTGGTATATTTCTTGGGTGACTTTGTTAGAGAAATTATTGGAGTTTGAGTTCTTTAAATAGGCTAAAATATAAAGAAAGTTATAAATAATATTTTATTTATGGTGAATGTTTATATTTAGAGAGATTTTAGGGTTTGTTACTTGGTGGCTAAGTCACTTTTTCTCTATAAATAAAAGGGTTCTATTCCATTGTAATTCATCTCAATCAAAAAGAATTCTCTCTATACTATTCTCTGCAATACTATTCTTCTTCTTTTACTGTTTCATAACACGTTATCAACACGAGACTCCAACCAATTGAGTAGAGGCTCTGGGATACGTGTATGGTGCTCCACTTATACATAATATTGAGCATAATGATTGTCAATTGTTCCATGAACTTCCATCAGGAATAAATTCTAGATTTAGTGATAAGTATTTCACCTTATTTTTCTCTTTTAAAATATTGAAATTCTATAATTTGATTTTAAATACAAGTAAAGACAATTAATTTTGTTTATAACTCTAATAGAGTTTGTGAAAAATTATAACCACCCGAAGTGATTCTATGTCTTGTCATGATCAAATTCATGTATGATTGTGAGTACAAGAAGTGAAAACCCGTCCCGTTGTATTTGCTTCATTCTCATTCCCTTAAGAGAATGTGATAGCAATATGTAATAAGTCTGAAAGAAGACAAAATTATTACCATGATGGTTTCAATGGATGTGGACATAGACGAAATTATAATCGTCATCATTGTGGTATGAGAATAATAAGGATTCTCAAATTCACTCTGTGAAAGTAATATTTGTCATCGATTTGACATGAGATTTTAAAAGACACATATAGATGATTATGATCCATTCATTATGTGCGTGTGATAACATGTGATTTATGAGTACATATTCATTCTTGGAAGAATATGAACATTATGGCATGAATGTTCATTGATCACGTACCTATTGTGATTATGCCAAAGTATTTTGGCAATGTGATTATTAAAGGATAAAAGTAATGCAAGAAACTGATCTTGCATATAGTTTTTACCATGACCATAATGGTATAACTTTCTCTTTGAGAGATATTCACCATATGGATGTTGATGAATATATGGTAGTACAAAATTAATTGAGAGCTCTAAAAGAGCGAATTATTACTATTTTGGAGGAATACAATTGATTATCAATAAGGTATTATATTGTAGTAAGTCTTAAATAATTTATTTAGTTTCTAAAGTATTCGGGAAAGCGGTTGGTTATATTGAGACTATAAATAAAGAAAAAATTTAATATCTTCTATTACTACAACTTATAGCGGGGTAATATGTATGTGAAAAGCCACCCTCTTTATTCTCCAGTTTGTAGTACATAAATAAATGAATGCCACAGTAAAGTGAAAGTTTATTGATATAATAACCCATATCATAATAAACTTGGAGTTTATTGATAATTGCACACGTCATGGTGTAAACCTGAAGTTTATCAATATTGATAATTTATTCAATTAATATAATTGATTTAGCGATGTTAATTTAAGTATGATGTGCAAAAATAAAAGAGAATTCACATGGGTAAATATTAAAGAACTAGAAAGTTCTTTACGAATTCTCTTACGTTGCTTGTTCTCATTAATTCATAAACAAACTAAAAATGGGGTTAAATCCCATGAATGCTGGAAATATCAAAGGTGAATATGAGAACATTCACATGCCATGTATACCACATAAGATGCATCTATGATATGGTTACATGTCGATTATTATTAACCTGCAACCTGGTGTTTGCAAGGTAACTGCTCAATAATTTAATTTAGAGCATACTCCAGATTTTTTATTCAAGATAGTTCATCTTGATAAGTTGGTTTAGCCAAATGATTTATTGCGTGTCTTAACTTAATAGTTAAACTATTGCTTATGAGAACAAAGTTATCTATATCAGTTTGATATAGGTTATATACGAAAGTATATTACATTCTTCCCTTACAAGTGGTTCATGGTCAGGAACCAAATAATTTCTTATTATTATTATTATTATTATTATTATTATTATTATTATTATTATTATTATTATTATTATTATTATTATTATTATTATTATTATTATTATTATTATTATTATTATTATTATTATTATTATTATTATTATTATTATTATTATTATTATTATTATTATTATTATTATTATTATTATTATTATTATTATTATTATTATTATTATTATTATTATTATTATTATTATTATTATTATTATTATTATTATTATTATTATTATTATTATTATTATTATTATTATTATTATTATTATTATTATTATTATTATTATTATTATTATTATTATTATTATTATTATTATTATTATTATTATTATTATTATTATTATTATTATTATTATTATTATTATTATTATTATTATTATTATTATTATTATTATTATTATTATTATTATTATTATTATTATTATTATTATTATTATTATTATTATTATTATTATTATTATTATTATTATTATTATTATTATTATTATTATTATTATTATTATTATTGTTGTTGTTGTTGTTGTTGTTGTTATTATTATTGTTGTTGTTGTTATTATTATTGTTGTTATTATTATTATTATTATNAAATATAAGCCTTGGGTAATTTATATGAAATACCCATTGAACCACCACTAGCATTTTTCAGACGATGAGTGGTTTTATGAAAATATCTGGAAGGTATTATTCCTTCTTTTACACAATTTAAATCTGCTCCACTATCAAATAAAGCAATAAACTCTTTTTTGAAATTGTAGTCGATTAAAAGAGTTATTTTTATTAAAAACTTTTGGGTGATAAAATATTGGAGTTTTCCAGAAATTCTTCTTCAGAAAAATCTATGGCTGCTAATAAAGTATGAGCAGTATTATTTTCTGAAGAACTTGCAATAGTATCATTATTCTTGATACTGATATCTTTCTCAGAATTTTCTATTTTGAAAATTCTTTCATCTAAGGCTATATTTGAAGCCTTTAATTCCGAGATTTCTTTCTTGAGATAATTTATCTCAATACTTAAATCTTGGACAGTAGCCAACTTATCAGGTTAGGAATTTCTTTTCACCAGATTTCTGATCTCGGACATTGTGTAAGGTCCTTTTTGAGAAGGAATGCCTTCCTCCTCTGTTCCTACTTCATAGTCTGTAGGAAGTTTGTCAATTAATTTGGACCTTAATTCCGGGTCTTTAATAACCCTTAATATCTCAATAATGCTATCATTGGTCAGAACATTGATTTTTTAAATCAGCAAAATGAGAGTAAATATTAAAAAGGTTGTCATCAGTATGACAACACTGATTTGAGCATTGTCCTTCTTCATATAAGTCTTGCTCATCTTCAGAGGATGAAATATAATTTTCCTCGTGGAGGACTTTTAAATCCTCACGGGTAGATGACTCATGGTCGGAATTCCTCGGAGAAGAATTTAGGAGAATTTTACAAAGAGAATCTTTAATATGATCATCTAAATCAAGTTCTTTGATTTTGTCCTTGATTTTACAATCTTTTGCATAATGTCCTATTCTTCCACATTTGTAACAGGCCTGAGGGTTTTTTGATTTGATGAAACCCTTTCTGGCTTTATGAAAAGCCTTTCTTCTTTGGGTTTTTTCATACTATTTTTCCGGTAAACCCTTTTTCCTTTTCAAATACTTTTTATGGGATTTCCTTCTATTAGAAGGAATGTCAATGGCAAACTGTTCACATAATTCACCTAATTGCTGTCTCTCAGTGAGACGATGTTTCTTTATTTGTTGGTTTAGCTTAATTTCATTACATAGGGCTAAACCGTCCTGAGTGCATACACTAAAAAGTTTACCATATGAGTAAGCATCGTAATTTATACTCATTCATGTACCTCTAAGGACTTTTCGGATCCTTTCGGCAAATAAGGGAGGGAGTCCATCTATGAATTTGGACTTCTAATGAGTGCTATTACTCTCTGGTAATTCCATCACTCTGGATAAGAACACATATTTATACCATCTGAAAGATGTAAGGGTTTTACACCTTAGATTTTGGAGCATAGTTCTAATGGTCTCGCTATTATCAGACCATCTTCCAGAAAAGTGTTCTATGATATTCATGACTAAAGAATAGACTGAATTCTGGACAGTCTTATCTTCTTCAGTTTTGGTGGCATTCATTATTTGATGCCTTTGGTCATGGGTAAGATAATTATCCCACCAGCCTTTAAGCTGACCAGTAAAACCGGCAATAATCATTTCTGTGATTTCCCTATCTGAATTCTTATTAACCTTGCAGATGGTGTTGTACATAAGCATTCTATGTACTGTAGTATAGATTTGTCTTTCATCAAGACCATCTATATTCTATTCATAGATATATGACCCACTATATCCTTGATGGTAGTGGTCATTGTCCTGTTCTTCTATTAGGACATCTTGAGGGGTTGGTCTAAGATAATAAAACATCTTTTGATAAGGTTTGCGAGCATATTTTGCAGAGATTTTATTAATCTCATCTTCAACCTAGAATCTTTTATCAGGTTTATGCTCTAATGTTAAGGGGCTAGCCTTAAATTCGCCAAACTTCTTATTAAGAAGTTCTTCCAAGTCATCAACATCTTTTAATTTAAAGTCTTTCACTTCAGGATGTGGTTGGATGCTTGTAGTAGCGATTTGCTCTTTACCTTTAGCATCCTTCTGTTGAGTTTTTTGGACTTCAGCTATTAGCTTGTCCAATTTCTCATGAATTTTTATAACCTGTTCGCCCATGATACTAACATACATATTAGTATAGTTATTCTGGGTGAGCATGGTATTCAAATTTTTTGCTGTTATAGCAGCAACATCATTTTCAAATATTTTTTAAAAAGCCGTGCAATAAATCATTTTGTCTTTTTACCCTATATGAAAAGATTGTTGGGGTGGAAAAACTGAATTAACAATATAGCCATTAGTGAGCGTATAATCTCTTTCTAACACAGAAATATAGTTATAAACATGTTTAGACATAAACCATGGAACAAAAGCAATGATTTTATTTTTCTTGCTAATATCCTCATAAAAATCATGTCTAAAATATTGAACTAATTCACTAGTCATATTTTCATGAAACCATTTTCTGAAAACATCCCATCTGGATTTTAGAAATTCTTCTAAAA
>ML353597.1:0-18821 GCA_005239505.1 Nicotiana paniculata | reverse complement strand
ATCTGGATTTTAGAAATTCTTCTAAAAATCATTTTTCTTGCCGGTGAACCCGGACTAAAATCTATTTGATTTTCAATCATTATTAACACCATTTGAAAAATCCATTTCGGATGCAGTAGGTTCAAGATCTGAATCAATATTAACAATATTATCACTGTCAATACTAATATTATTAACTCTATTATTTTCTCTAATCTGAGATGTGGAAGCTCTTGAAGGAAAGTCCACCACATAATCAATTGGAGAAGTATAAGAAGAGTTTGATCTAGTTAATCTAGATGACAAACTGATATTATCAGTTTGAATGGGTTCATTGAACCTGATTTTAATAGTACCATCTGAGGTTTGTTGTATTTCTGTAACCTCAGTATTATCAGTATTTCGAGGTGCAACTGCTTCCTCTATGACCCATTCTTTAGGAAAATCAATTTCATCCCATTTGATAGGTCTTCTGGTAGTTACTTTGGATTTCCCAAAGTTGGTTTCTATAAGAATAGTTTCATTTTTAAAATCCATAATCTTGCACATAGGATTCAAAGTATATAACGGTTTGAAATAAATCCTATAAAAGATGCATATAACTTCTGTACCAGGCAAATAATCATAACCATGTAATTTAATGCTAAGTATTAAATAATTTAAAGAGTTCTCATCGTTAAGAGAAATCTGCAAATTTTGATAAGCATTGAAATAAACAAGGCCAAAAGCCAAACTGGTTTGTACAGTCCCTATAAGCGACTTTTTCCAGTTTTGATTTCTGCCATCTCTGAGAGCTGCTATAAAACTTTCAGGTAAGCCTCTTAAAGTAAGTGACTTAAAGAAAACTTTTATAAGACCAATATGTATAAATCTATGTGAATCCCTATAAGGGGCTAAATCATTTTCAGATAATAATCTGAAGGTAGCATGGTCACTATCAACAGTGATAGTCTCTTCAGTAGTTTTAACTACTTATTTCAATCCTATCTTTTCAAAGGTACCTAATTGGTATATTACCTTAGGCTTGACTAATGGAATAGTCCACTTATTAAGAAGATCTAATTGTTGAGGTAGATCATACTCTTCTTTCCTTCTATTTTTAACAGTAGTCTTCTTCTTAATGATATTCATAAAAAAATAGTGTTAGACTTAGACATCTCAGGTTATTGGCAGATTCAAATATATGAATCAGATAGATATAAAACAGCTTTTAATGTTCCAATGAGCCAATATGAATGGAATATTTTTCCCTTTGGTTTAAAAAATGCCCCTTCAGAATTTCAAAAAATTATGAATGATATTTTCCTCCCTTATACGGATTTCGTAATTGTATATATTGATGATATTCTAGTATTTTCAAAAAATATAGAATCTCATTTCAAACATGTGGAGTTATTTAAGAAAATCATTTTCCAAAATAGTTTAGTAATATCCAAACCAAAAATGATGATGTTAGATTCCTAGGGCATAATATAGAAAAATGAAGAATTATTCCTACTAGTAGAAGTATTGATTTTGCTTCTAAATTTCCTTATATTATTACTGATAAGACCCATCTTCAAAGATTTTTAGGAAGCTTAAATTATATTTCTCCTTTTACAAAGGATCTTGCTAAGGATACAGCTCTTCTCTATGATAGATTAAAGAAGAATCCCAAAACTTGGACTGACAGTCATACTGAATCAGTAAAAAAGGATTAAGCAAAAGGTTTATAACCTCCCTTGTTTAAGCATTGCTAATCCCACTTGGGCAAAGATTGTGGAAACCGATGCCTCAGATATTGGTTATGGAGGAATATTAAAACAATGTTCTCCACTTGATAAACAAGAATATCTTGTTCAATTTTATTCTGGGAAATGGAATGAATCCCAGAAAAATTACGCAACTGTAGCCAAAGAAATTCTTGCTATAGTTAAATGTGTTATGAAATTCCAAACTGATTTATACAACCAAAAGTTTTTGATAAGGACTTATTGTCAAGCTGAAAGATTTATCTTTAATAAAGATTTTAAACATGAGGTTTCCAAACAAATGTTTTCAAGGTGGCAAGCTTTATTAGCCCCTTTTGATTGCAAAATATTAAACAAAAAAGGTCTGATAATACCCTTCCTGATTTTCTTACAAGAGAATATTTGAATTAATAAGTTCCAATCTTCTTGACTTCCAGATAATGATACCTACTTACAGATCTCCTCGGCAACGGGGAAGAGGAAGAGCCTCTGCTACTACAAGAGAGAATAATATTCTCGCCCAAATTGGAAATCAAAGGCTAATAGCCGCTAATATAACAGAAAGTAATACAGAACATCCATTATACAAAGAGTTCATGGATTATATACAATCCAAGAAGAATGAAAGCTCATCATTGTCAGTACCAACTTACTCCTCAGTAATATCAGAGGACAACAATGACAATTTTGAGTATTATAATAGAAAGGACACAAGAGATTTAATAATTCTTTTAGAACAGTCCGACTGAAATGGAAAGACAACCCATGGCAACTAATGTCCAGGTATTTTGATACAACATCATACACTACTCCTACTTATAAATACAGGATGCATTATTAGAATATACTCACAACAACAGGATCAGCTGAAATTCAGCATTTTTATCCTACTAATACAAGAAAAACTTATAGTTTTTCGAAAATAATTGTTAAACAGGTAATACCTTCAAATGAATGGGGTATTAGTACCCTCAAAGAGAGAGAATATGCTCATCTTGAAAAAAAAGTTTCAGTAAAATTTAATTATTGGGACTATATTGAGAGTTTTAATAAACTTTACTTTCTGAGAATCCTAATAGGAAACACTCATGGTTCATAAAGCTTTGTTCAAATATGACAGATCAGCAAATTCCAAATTGGTTTTGTAAATGGTGGAAATTATATGGTTCGTCACTAGAAATACTCCCCACTTTATTTAAAAACTTATACACTCAATGGGTAGACATATCTCCCGAAATTATTTCCCTTCAAAAAGATAATATCTTTTATGATGGCATTGCAGCGATGTATTTTTTTCATTTAATTTTCGATCCCTTGGATTATGAAATGGGATGTAGAAACTGGTTATACCAATGAAGGAATTCCTTGCGTTCAGAGTATTGTTTATAACAAATTTTGGACTAAATTAGTGCAGACAAATCAGCAAGGACAATTACATGGGGAAGAATTAATCCAACAGATACAGCAAAAGATTGATTTCTATGTTAAACAAGAAACAATCACCATTGACGAAGGAGAAATGAGACCCTTCCAGCAAATCCCCAAGAGGCTTCAAATGAAGAAAGGAGCCATATCAAAAAAGGAAATCCTCGCATCATACTTAGAGGAAATCAAAAAAGATATTGCAAGAAATTTTGATACAACCATGGAGATGATATATCCATAACCTCTGTCAAAGATACTTCGGATGAAGAAAATTGTGCTGTAGGAGAAGCACAAAGCACCTCAAATACATCGGTAAATATTACTAAGATAGAAGATTTCCTTGCAAAAATGAAGGAAACGATAGGAGAATCTTCTGTGAAGAAAAACGACAAAGGAAAAGGAAAAGTCTGAATCAGACATGAAAGCCCCACAAATGGAAAATTGGGGTAATAACAACAAAAATAAAAAAGAAACGGACCCCTCCATTATTGAATGAATCTGCTTTTATAAAGTAAAAATGTCCGTTTGTAATAATATAGATTTCTTTTTATCTTGTCGGCCATTACTGCAATTATTTTGTCGGCCATTCTTTTAAAGTCGATCCATTATATAAGGATCAATTAAGTTTTCAGGGACGCAGGCATTAGCGAAGGCATCATCCAACACTCTCCCTTCTCTCTAGTTTCTCACTCCACTTGTAAAAAAAATCCCTCTGTAATATTTTGGTTAATAAACAAAAAGGTCAGTTGGCCACAAAATCAAGGGTCTCTGGTAATATTCCTCTCCCTTCTTCTTTAATTCTTGTTGTACTTTTAGCCTAAATGATAGGCTAAACAGGTAAGTGTTAGACTTAGCATTCAAAGGTTTTTATAAACATGTTTTGTTGTTAAAGAGTCTATTGTATCACCCCGATGAGGTTATAGGTTAAGAACTATATAGACCATGCAGTTACCAATCTCTACAGTAAACCATGGTTAGGGCAGCCTAACCGGTGATGCTCGTAAACCCGTTTAGGCAGGTGGCTGTTGAAGGGTTGTGAGGAGCATCATGGTTTAAGGGTTACTGTAGAGGTTAGTCTCTAACCAGGACTGGAGTTCTTGTAATTTACTCCCTGACCCTCGTTGGAAGCGATCCCGTAGCCCTTTTGGTTGGACAAGCTAATAGCTGAAGTCCAAAAAACTCAACAGGTTTATGCTCTAATGTTAAGGGGCTAGCCTTAAATTCTCCAAACTTCTTATTAAGAAGTTCTTCCAAGTCATCAAGACCTTTTAATTTAAAGTCTTTCACTTCAGGAGGTGGTTGGATGCTTGTAGTAGCGATTTTCTCTTTACCTTTAGCATCCTTCTGTTGAGTTTTTTGGACTTCAGCTATTAGCTTGTCCAATTTCTCATGAATTTTTATAACCTGTTCGCCCAGGATACTAACATACATATTAGTATAGTTATTCTCGGTGAGCATGGTATTCAAATTTTTTGATGTTATAGCAGCAACATCATTTTCAAATATTTTTGAAAAAGCCGTGCAATAAATCATTTGTCTTTTTCCCCTATATGAAAAGATTGCTGGGGTGGAAAAACAGAATTAACAATATTGCCATTAGTGAGCGTATCATCTCTTTCTAACACAGAAATATAGTTATAAACATGTTTAGACATAAACCATGGAACAAAAACAATGATTTTATTTTTCTTGCTAATATCCTCAAAAAAATTCTTTTAAAATCATTTTTCTTGCCGGTGAACCCGGACTAAAATCTATTTGATTTTCAATCATTATTAACACCATTTGAAAAATCCATTTCGGATGCAGTAGGTTCAAGATCTGAATCAATCTTAACAATATTATCACTGCCAATACTAATATTATTAACTCTATTATTTTCTCTAATCTGAGATGTGGAAGCTCTTGAAGGAAAGTCCACCACATAATCAATTGGAGAAATATAAGAAGAGTTTGATCTAGTTAATCTAGATGACAAACGGATATTATCAGTTTGAATGGGTTCATTGAACCTCATTTTATTAGTATCATATGAGGTTTGTTCTATTTCTGTAACCTCAGTATTATCAGTATTTCGAGGTGCAACTGCTTCCTCTATGACCCATTCTTTAGGAAAATCAATTTCATCCCATTTGATAGGTCTTCTGGTAGTTACTTTGGATTTCCCAAAGTTGGTTTCTATAAGAATAGTTTCATTTTTAAAATCCATAATCTTGCACATAGGATTCAAAGTATATAACGGTTTGAAATAAATCCTATAACAGATGCATATAACTTCTGTACCAGGCAAATAATCATAACCATGTAATTTAATGCTAAGTATTAAAGAATTTAAAGAGTTCTCATCGTTAAGAGAAATCTGCAAATTTGGATAAGCATTGAAATAAACAGGGTCATAAGCCAAACTGATTTGTACAGTCCCTATAAGCGACTTTTTCCAGTTTTGATTTCTGCCATCTCTGAGAGCTGCTATAAAACTTTCAGGTAAGCCTCTTAAAGTAAGTGGCTTAAAGGCAACTTGTATAAGACCAATATGTATAAATCTATGTGAATCCCTATAAGGGGCTAAATCATTTTCAGATAATAATCTGAAGGTAGCATGGTCACTATCAACAGTGATAGTCTCTTCAGTAGTTTTAACTACTTGTTTCAATCCTATCTTTTCAAAGGTACGTAATTGGTATATTATCTTAGGCTTGACTAATGGAATAGTCCACTTATTAAGAAGATCTAATTGTTGAGGTAGCTCATACTCTTCTTTCCTATTGTTTTTAACAGTAGTCTTCTTCCTAATGATATTCATAAAAAATTAGTGTTAGACTTAAACATCTCAGGTCCTTACTAACATGGCTCTGATACCAAAAGGGCTACGGGATCGCTTCCAACGAGGGTTAGGGAGTAAATTACAAGAACTCCAGTCCTGTCTAGTTACTAACCTCTACAGTAACCCTCAAACCACGATGCTCCTCACAACCCTTCAACGGCCACCTGCCTAAACGGGTTTACGAGCATCACCGGTTAGGCTGCCCTAACCATGGTTTACTGTAGAGATTGGTAACTGCCTGGTCTATATATTTCTTAACCTATATTATTATTATTATTATTATTATTATTATTATTATTATTATTATTATTATTATTATTATTATTATTATTATATTATTATTATTATTATTATCATTATTATTATTATCATTATTAATACTATTGTTTCAATTAGTATTTTTACTACTTTAAATTATCTACTTAATATTAATTTATCCTGTATATATTTGTCAATTTAGAAGCCCAATGAAATACTAGGAAAAAAGGAATATTAAGACCATTTCATGTCCAAAATTCGACCATCATCTTGCCCATGTCCAAAGTCCAAAATTCATTCATAACTGGCCCATTTATTTAAACCCATTCGGCCAACTAAATCAGGCCCAAACTCGCCAAGCCATTGAACGGACAAGGCTGCCCCCAACTTTACTCACCAAATGACCTAAATACCCCCATTTGAGTTCAAATCAGCTAGGGTTTCTTGTCGTCTTTTCCAAAATGTTGTTCCTCACCCCTTTGCCTCTCTCTTCGATGTCAAAGCCACTTTTGACTCCATATCCATAACTAAAAAAGTCCTTTAGCCCTCATCCTTCACAATTAGAAGGTTCATGGCCATTTCGAGCTAAACTCTGAATCAAATCAGTAAGGAATCCCAAAAGTTTTGGCCATAAAGATCACATATGAGTACAAATGAAATTAAAAAGGGTGAAGCTTTTCTTTGTCCTGGTTTCCGATACTTCTGCCATCACCAACGTTTAAAATTCTAGCGACTCTTGGTTTTGCCTCTCAAAGCCCGCCCAAATTCACCATTGGGAGAACTCTAATTTTCTTCTATAAATACTCTTTTTTACCTTCTATCAAGGGGAAGTTTTGGAGCGACCTACATCACACAAATTGTGCCCCTCACGAATACTATCTTTTTTACTCTCACTGCCGATACCATCTCTCAAAACTCTAAGAATTTCTTTTAAGAACTCTTCCATTTCTGTCTCGGCGTACTTTGGCTGTGATAGAGCTTTTTGAACCCTCTATGCTCGAGGTTCAGATCTATTCTTGAAGAGAAAGTAGATTCGAGATCGACGACCTCCGTTCACTGCTCACAAAAAGGTGAAATTCGCCCCTTTACTGATTTCTCCTTCCTTTAAGGAACATGCCTACTTAGAAAAATCATGTTTCAGTTTTCTTTTCTTTAGTTATACTAAAATATGTTAGTAATATCTTGACAGTGTGTCCTTAAAAGAACTTTTTGTTTGGGTATTTTGTCAAACATTTGTATAATTGCACATTTTGTAACTTTAAATCTTTTTTTTTATTTTTATTTTTATTTTTATTTTTTTATTTTTTTTGCATTTGATAATGAAATATGTCATGTATCTTGTTGGTGTTTCCTTAGGGTATCGGGCTATTAGTGTAGGTTTTGGTAGTAAGTGACATGATTTTAGGTCTATTCACTATTTTGCTGCCACGACCCCAAACCTAAACCGGCCGTGATGGCGCCTATCGTGGAACTAGACTAGCCAACAATCACATAATTATAGTTTCTTTCTAAAATCCTAACAATTTTTCAAACATTTCATAAAGCATATAAAATTGCTACGTTCAATAGGCAAAATAGACAGCTGAATAGTCTAAACCATACCCAAAACCCGGAACCAACATGTCATGAGCATCTAAGAGAAATATGACAATAGGTATACTATTATAATACGAAACCTCCGAACGAATATCTAGCTACAACAAAAGAAGGGAAAACAGAGATGCTGCGGACGCTGAACAACTACCTCTATATCCCGAACTCTGGCTCCGCACGGAATAGCTGGCTAACGCTCGGTATCTACACCTGAATCTGCACACAGGGGTGCATGGAGTAATGTGAGTACGCCAACTCAGTAGTAATGAAAATAAATCAATTCTAAGCGGCAAGAAACACATAAAAATCAATATCATCAATCCACAATATGCACAACCTTTATTTCCAACAAGTATATACATAGATATGCGAAATAATCATGCCTTAAAACCAACTTCAGAAAAATCCATTGAAATATGTGTTTTTCAACAATTTCAGAAATAAAAATAACCAAAAAATTTAGTGTAAAAATGAAATAAATCATAAGTAGATCCTCAGGAAAAAACATGAATCATAAATCGCCCCTCGGGCAGAACATCACTCAGCACCTCACAACCACTTAGTATCAGCCCCTCGGGCAACCTCACTGTCACTCATGCCTCCCAATCACTCATCACTCGGCACTCATCACTCAGCACTCAGTAGGTACCTGCGCTCACTAGGGGTGTGTACGGACTCCGGAGGGGCTCCTTCAGCCCAAGCGCTAATATCAAGCCACCTCATGGCGTATCATATCCTCACAAACCAGGTCCTCGGCCTCACTCAGTTAGAACCTCTCAAAAGCCCCTCAGGCGTATAAGTAAAACAGGATACTCGACCCAAGACATCATTTTTAAAGCTCAAACTAGTGTAAATCAGACTGAGTTTCAAAAACAATAAGCACAATGTGACTGAGTGTAAATCATCAATAAACAGAGAGGAAATAGCAGTAAAAATCCTCCAAGGGGTCTAAACAAGTCGGCACGAGGCCCCAAACATGGCTTGTAGCCCAAATATAGCAATAATCTTTAGAACACAATTTAACATATGGTTTAGAGTAAAATACGTAACTCAATAGTTTCCGCGGAGAGGACCAAGTCCAATCCAAAAATCAGTGCGCCCCACATACTCATCATCCAAAAATGTGCGCCATTCTAAAAATAGTGAGAAATATGGAGTCCGGGGTTTCATACCCTCAGGACAAGATTTATAACCATTACTTACCTCTACCGGGACACAATGCTAGTCCGCGATGCTCTTGCCCCTCAAATTGGCTCCCAATTGATCCGAATCGAACCAAAACCAGTTTTCAATCATCAAAATATGCTAAAGGAACACAACCCAATCGAAAAATATCAATTTATACAGAAATCTCAAAATTCGGCCTAACCCGAGCCCCTAGCCCACGTCTCAGAATTTGATAAAATTTACGTCACTGGAATCCTTGTCCTCCCACAATTCTATACCTACCAAGAACACTAAAATCGGACCACAATTGCCCACTCAAATCCTTAAAAGAAAAATTCCAATTCCATGCACCTTTCTTCCCTAAATTTGGGTTTAATTCCAACAATTTTCCGGTTTAATTACTTAGAAAACGACATATAAACGAGTTATGAAGTTAGAACCTTACCTCCAAGCGAGCCCCCTTGATTTCTTCTTCAAATCCATCTCAAATAGCTCTGAAATCGTTCAAAAATGGAAGAAAGAAATGAGCTAATCTCACACAAATGGTCTTTAAAACATTCTGCCCAGCCATTTGTTTTCCTCAGTGCAATCGCGGATCTAGCCATGCGATCGTGATGCAAAGACCTGCCAACTCAACGATCACATACCAATACACGCGATAGCATAGAATGACTCTCCACCCCACACACGCACCTCAAAATCTTCTACGCAATCGCACCAACAGCCACGCGATTGCACTGCCTTACTTGACCAACCTATGCGATCGCATAGAAAAAAATTCCATCCCACTCTTTTACTCTACGCGATCGCGGATGATTCCACACGATCGCATTGAAGGATTACTACTGCTAAAACACTAGAAAAACAACATACTTCTTAAGGCCAAAAAGTGCCCATTTGAGCATCCGAAATACACCGGAGGCCCCCAGGACCTCAACCAATCCTACCAACACACCTCATAACATCATTCAAACTAAGTCGAGCCTTTGAAACACCAAAAACAACATGAAAATACCAAAATTACATCAAATTCAAGCCTATGAACTTTGAAACTTCTAAATTTCGCCAGTGATGCCGAAACCGACCAAAACACATCCGCTTGACCTAAACATTTGCAGACCTATCCAAAATGACATTACGAACCTGTTCCAACTTCTGGAATTCCATTCTGACCCCGATAGCCTATTTTCCACTGCCGGTCGAAAATCACAAAAACTAACTTTTGCCAATTCAAGCCTAATTCTACGCCGGACATCGAAACTTCATTCCGAACACACTCTTAAGCCCCAAATCTCCTAACGAAGCTATCCGAACCATAAAATCCGCATTCCGAGGTCATTTACCAATAAGTCAACTCTTAGTTTGACTTTTCACCTATTAGGCTACTTTAAGAGGCTAAGTGCCTCAATTCTCACCACGACCACTCCGAACCCAGACCAACTGACCCAACACATCATAAACAGACTAAACAATATATGATAAACCAGAAATGGGGGAAACGGGTCTAATCTCACCAAATGACCGGCCGGTTCGTTAAATCCCCCCCTCTTAAACAATTGTTTGTCCTCGAACGGGTCTAGAAACATACCTGGAGTCTCGAATAAGTGAGGATATCTGTCCCCCGTCTCTCGCTCGGTCTCCCACGTTGCATTCTCCACCGGCTGCTCTCTCCACTAAACCTTCACTGAAGCTATATACTTAGACCTCAGCTTTCCGACCCGTCGACCCAAAATAGCCACTAGCTCTACCTCATTTGACATATCACCCTTGATCTTAACCGTGCTGAAGTCCAAACCATGATACGGGTCACCAACATACTTCCGGAGCATCGAAACATGGAACACCGGATGAATACTCGCTAAGCTAGGAGGCAAGGCAAGTCTATAAGACACCTCCCCAATCCTCTGAAGCATCTCAAATGGCCCAATGGACATGGGACTCAACTTTACCCTCTTGCCGAACTGCATAACACCCTTCATGGGTGACACCTTCAGCAACACCCTATCCCCAACCATGAAAGACACATCCCGAACCTTCTGGTCTGCATAACTCTTTTTCCTAGAACGCACCTTGTGAAGCCGCTCCTGAATGAACTTCGCTTACCCAACGCATCCTGAACCAGGTTTGTGCCCAATAGTCTAGCCTCGCCCAGCTCAAACCAAACATCCAGAGATCTGCACCTCCTACAATATAAAGCCTCATACGGAGCTATCTAGAACTCGACTGATAACTATTATTATATGAAAACTCCGCGGGTGGCAGAAACTGGTCCCATGAACCCCCAAAATCAATGACACATGCACACAACATATCCTCCAAAATCTGAATAGTACGCTCCGACTGCCCAGCAGTATGAGGATGAAACGCTGTGCTCAACTCAACCTGAGTACCCAACTCTCTCTGTACGACTCTCCAAAAATGATATGTGAAATGAGTAACTCTGTCAGAAATGATAGAAACTGGAACCCCATGCAATCAGACAATCCCCCTGATATAAATCTCAGCTAACCGCTCCAAAGAATAAGTAGTACCAACAGGAATGAAGTGCGCGGACTTGGTCAGCCAATCCACAATAACCCGTATAACATCAAACCTCATCGAAGTCTGTGGGAGTCCAACTACGAAGTCCATGGTGATCCGCTCCCACTTCCACTCCGGAATATCAAATCTCTGAAGCAATCCACCTAGTCTCTGGCGCTTATACTTGACCTGCTGACAGTTGAAACACCGAGCCACAAACTCAACTATATCTTTCTTCATCCGCCTCCACCAATAATGTTGCCTCAAATCCTGATGCATTTTTGCGGCACCCGGATGGATGGAATACCGCGAACTATGGGACTCAACCATAATCAGATCTCGAAGTCCATCTACACGGTGCACGCAAATCCGGCCCTGCCTCCTCATGACCCCATCATCACCAATAACCACATCCATCACCGCGACGGACCCTGTCCTGAAGAACAAGCAAATGTGGATCATCATACTGACGTGCTCTAATCTGATCGTAAAAAGAAGACTTGGAGGCTACACTAGCCAATACCCGTGGAGGCTCCGATAGATCCAATCTCACCAACTGACCTCCTAAAGCCTGAACATCAAGTGCTAATGGACGCTCTGCTACTGGAGGGTAGGCTAGACTCCCCAAACTCTCCGCTCTACGACTCAGGGCATCGGCCACTACATTGGCCTTCCCTGAATGATATAAAATAGTGAGATCATAATCCTTGAGAAGATCCAACCACCTCCTTTGACGCAAATTTAGATCCTTCTGCTTAAGCAGATGCTGCAAACTACGCTGATTAGTAAAAATCTCAAAATACACTCTATACAAATAATGACGCCAAATCTTCAAGGCGTGAACAATAGCTGCTAGCTCGAGATCGTGCACTTGATAATTCTTCTCGTGCACCTTCAACTATCTGGACGTATAGGCAATCACCCTACTGTCCTACATCAAAACCGCTCCAATGCCAACTCTCGAGGCATCACAGTAAATTGTATAAGAACCTGAACCCGTAGGCAAAATCAATACCGGAGCTGGAGTAAAAGCTGACTTGAGCTTCTGAAAGCTCTCCTCACACTCCTCAGTCCACCTGAACTGAGCACCCTTCTGGGTCAGTCTGGTCATAGGTGCTGCAATAGATGAAAACCCCTCTACAAAACGGCGGTAGTACCCTGCCAAACCAAGGAAACTGCGAATTTCAGTAGCTGATGACGGTCTAGGCCAACTCTGCACCGCCTCTACCTTCTTCGGATCAGCCTGAATACCCTCATTGGACACCACGTGCCCTAAGAATGCTACTGAATCAATCCAGAACTCACACTTCAAATATTTTGCATACAATCTCTTATCTCTCAAGGTCTGTAGCACAATTCTCAAATGCTGCTCATGATCCTCCCGAGATCGGGAATACACCAAGATATCGTCAATGAACACGATGATGAAATAATCCAGATAAACAGGAACTCATAATGACTATATCTAGTCCTGAAAGCAGTCTTCAGGATGTCTGGCCCCCGAATCTTCAACTTATGATAACCGAAATGCAAGTCAATCTTGGAAAATACCCTGGCACCCTGCAACTGATCAAACAAGTCATCTATACGAGGCAAGAGATACCGATTCTTCATCGTAACTCTGTTCAGCTGCCGATAATCAATACACATACACATAGAACCATCATTTTTCTTTACGAACAACACCGGTGTACCCCAAGGTGACACACTAGGATGAATGAATCCCTTATCTAGGAGTTCCTGAAGTTGCTCCTTTAATTCCTTTAGCTCCGCTGGTTCCATATGATAAGGTGGAATAGAAATAGGCTGGGTACCTGGCACCAGGTCAATACCAAAAATCAATGTCCCTGTCAGGCGATATGCCTGACAGGTCTGCAGGAAACACGTCTGGAAAGTCACGGACGACAGGAACAAAATCAATAGCGGAAGTCTCACTACTGACATCCCTCACAAAAGCCAGTTAAGATAGAAACCCTTTCTCAACCATGCATTGAGCCTTCAGGTAGGAAATCACTCTGCTAGGCATATACTCAGTAGAACCTCTCCACTCAACCCTCGGACATCCTGTCATAGCTAAGGTTACAGTCTTAGTGTGACAATCAAGAACATCATGACACGGAGATAACCATTCCATGCCAAATATCACATCAAAATCAACCATGCAGAGTAACAGTAGGTCCACTCGGGTCTCTAAACCCCAATAGATATCACACACGACCGATACACACGGTCCACAACAATAGTATCGCCCACCGGAGTCGACACATGAACAGAGGTAACTAAAGACTCACGGAGCATATCCAGAAAATGGGCAAATATGAAGATACATAGGAATATCTGGAACCAGGGTCAAATAAAGCCAAAGTATCTCAGCAACAGACTGAGACAATACCTGTGATCACTGCATCGGAGGCCATAGCATCTGGCCTGGCTGGAAATGCATACATACGGGCCTGACCTCCACCTGCTCGACGTCCCCCTCTATGGCGGCCTCTAGCTGACTGACTACCACCCTTGGCTGTCTAGGTGGGAGGTGAAGTAACTGGAGCTGAAGTCGAGGGCTGGCCCCTCTTCTAAGAAGAACCACCAGGATGACGGGGACACTTCCTCCACATGTGCCCAAACTCTCCACACTCAAAACAACTCCCTGGAACTGGAGGCGGGGACTGGTAGAAACCTGTGGCACCAGAACGACCATTGGAAGACTCATGCATAGAAGAACTCTGAACTGGTGGTGCTCGAGCTGCACTCTGAGCTGGGAGGGCACCAAATGAATTATGGCCTATCTTTAAAACCACGGGAACCATGCCCCGAAGATGCACCACTATAAGTTGGGCGGACTGACTAAGGAGGCCTGAATGAACGGCCTTTACCATACTAAAACTGCCCCCTGTAAGAAGTACCACTAGAGCTGACCGATCCACGAGGTCTCTTGGCCTCCCTCTCCTCCCGCTCCTGGCGGCGAACCGACTCAATATATCGAGCAATATCAACAACCTGCTCGAATGTAGCCTCTGATACTCTCTCCCAAGTGATAAATAGGCGGAGCTGATAAGTGAGGCCATCCATAAAACTCCTGACCCTCTCCCTACTAGTAGGGACCAAATCGGTCGTATGACGAGCCAACTCCGAGAACCACATCTCATACTGCGTCACTGATAGCTCTCCTTGACGCAACACCACTGAATGTGGGAGGCTGTAGTCTACTAAATCTCTCTAGTCTATGCTACTAGTCCTCTGGCATGGCCGGAACCACAAAGTCCCGAACTGGAGCAATTGGCTGGGCTGGAACCGCCCCCGGTATTTGATGGTCCTGAGTACCCTGCTCAGGTTTCCGGGCAACTGGAGTCTGACTGCCTCCCTCGGCTTGGGAAGTAGCGGAACTTCCTGAGCAAGGGTAGTACACACCGTCAAGATCTGAGCCAAGGTCTCTTGGAGACCTAGAATGACAATAGGCACTACCGGTGCCTGAGCCTGTCCCGCTGGAGTATCTGTGGCGGGAATCTGACCCTGAACAGTAGGGGGATCAATTGGCACTGCCCTGGCTGCTGCACGGGCTGGCCCCTACCTCTACCATAGCCTCACCTCTCACTGGTATAGATGGTGGCTAATCATCCTGATCGGTAGAGCGAGTCCTCACCATCTGTGAGAGAAGGAAACTACAGAAGTTTAGATTTCCAGAATCAACAAAATGGCACGAAAGAATTCAAGAAAAGGAGATTGTTTCTAAGGGTTCCGCAGCCTCTCGAACATAAGTACAGACGTCTCCGTACCAATCCGCAAGACACTACTAAACCTGCTCATGACCGTTGAGTCCTATGTAACCTAGGCTCTGATACCAACTTGTCACGACCCCAAACCTAAACCGGCCATGATGGCGCCTATCGTGGAACTAGGCTAGGCAACAATCACATAATTACAATTTCTTTCTAAAATCCCTACCATTTTTCAAGCATTTCATAAAGCATATAAAATTACTGCGTTCATTAGGCAAAATAGATAGCTAAATAGTCTAAACCATCCCCAAATCTGGAGCCAACATGTCACGAGCATCTAAGAGAAATATGCGAAAAGGTATACTATTATAATGCAAAACCTCCAAACGAATAGCTAACTACAGCAAAAGAAGGGAAAACAGAGATGTTGCAGACGCTGAACAACTACCTCTATATCCCGAACTCCGGCTCCACAGGGAATAGGTGGCTAACGCTCGATATCTGCACCTGAATCGACACACAGGGGTGTAGGGAGTAATGTGAGTACGCCAACTCAGTAGTAATGAAAATAAATCAAGTCTAAGCGTCAAGAAACACATAAAAATCAATATCATCAATCCACAATATGCACATCCTTTCTTTCCAACAAGTATATACATAGACATATAAAATCATCATGCCTTAAAACCAACTTCAGAAAAATACTTTGAAAAATGTGTTTTTCAACAATTTCAGAAATAAAAATAACCAAAGATTTAGTGTAAAAATGAAATAAATCATAAGTATCCCCTCGGGAAAGAACATGAATCATAAATCGCCCCTCGGGCAAAACATCACTCATCACCTCACAACCACTCAGTATCAGCCCCTCAGGCAACCTCACTGTCACTCATGCCTCCCAATCACTCATCACTCGGCACTCGACACTCAGCACTCAGTAGGTAAATGCGCTCACTGGGGGTGTGTACAGACTCCGGAGGGGCTCCTTCAGCCCAATCACTAATATCAAGCCACCTCGTGGCATGCCTAGCAGGTCTGCAGGAAACACGTCCGAAAAGTCACGGACCAGAGGAACCGAATCAATAGCGGGAGTCTCACCACTGACATCCCTCACAAAATCCAGATAAGATAGACACCCCTTCTCAACCATGCGCTGAGCCTTCAGGTAGGAAATCACCCTGCTAGGCATATACTCGCAAGAACCTCTCCACTCAACCCTCGGACATCCTGGCATAGCTAAGGTCACAGTCTTAGCGTGACAATCAAGAACAACATGACACAGAGATAACCAATCCATGCCCAATATCACATCAAAATCGACCACGCTGAGTAACAATAGGTCCACTAGGGTCTCCATACCCCAATAGATATCACACACGACCGATACACATGGTCCGCAACAACAATATCGCCTACCGGAGTCGACACATGAATAGAGGTAACTAAAGACTCACGGGGCATGTCCAGAAAATGGGCAAAATATGAAGAAACATAGGAATATGTGGAACCAGGGTCAAATAAAGCCAAAGCATGTCGGCAACAGACTAAGACAATACCTGCGATCACTGCATCGGAGGCCATAACATCTGGCCTGGCTGGAAATGCATACATACGGGCCTGAGCTCCACCTGCTCGACCTCCCCCTTTAGGGCGGCCTCTAGCTAACTGACTACCACCCCTGGCTGCCTGGGCGGGTGGTGAAGTAACTGGAGCTGAAGTCGAGGGCTGGCCCCTCTGCTGAGAAGAACAACCGGGATGACGGGGACACTGCCTCTACATGTGCCCAAACTCTTCACACTTAAAACAACTCCCTGGAGCTGGAGGCAGGGACTGATAGAAACCCCTGGCACCAGAACGACCACTGGAAGACTCATGCATAGAATAATTCTGAACTGGTGGTGCTCGAGCTGCACTCTGAGCTGGGAGGGCACCAAATGAAGTACGGCCTGGCTGAGAACCACGAGGACCATGCCCCAGAGATGCACCACTATAAGCTAGGCGGATTGTCTGAGGAGGCCTGAATGAACGGCCTATACCATGCTTAAACTGACCCCATAGGGAGTACCACTAGAACTGCCCGATCCACGAGGCCTCTTGGCCTCTCTCTCCTCCCACTCCTAGCGGCGAACCGACTCAATATCTCGAGCAATATCTACAACCTACTCGAATGTAGCATCTGATACTCTCCCTCGAGTCATAAATAGACGGAGCTGATAAGTGAGGCCATCCACAAACCTCCTAACCTTCTCCCTATCAGTAGGGACCAACTCGGTTGCATGACGAGCCAACTCCGAGACCCGCATCTCATAGTGCATCATTGATAGCTCTCCCTGATGTAGCTACTCAAAAAGCATGCTATGTTCCTCCCTGTGAGACTGAGGTACATACTTCTCCAAGAAGATAGTGGAGAACTCCTGCCTGGTGAGGGGTACTGAACCAATAGGCCTACGCCTCTCGAAAGACTCCCACTAAGTGAAAGCAGAACCAGAAAATTAAAATGTCTGAAATGAGACCCCGCTGGTCTCCAAAATCCCAGCAGTACGCATCATCCTCTAACACTTATCTAGATAACCCTGGGCATCCTCGCCCTCAGCACCACTGAATGTCGGAGGTTAAAGTCTACTAAATCTCTCCATCTACGCTGCTCGACCTCTGGCATGGCCGGAACCACGAAGTCCCGAACTGGAGCAACTGGCTGGGCTGGAATCGCCCCCGGTATCTGATGGTCCTGAGTACCCTGCTCGAGCCTGTCCCGCTGGAGTATCTGTGGTGGGAATCTTACCCTGAACCATAGGGGGATCAATTGGCACTGCCCTGGTTGCTGCACGGGCTGGCCCTACCTATACCACAGCCTTGACTGCGGCCTCGACCTCTAGCTGGTCTAGCTGGTGGCTGATCATCCTGATCGGTAGCACGAGTCCTCACCATCTGTGAGAGAAGGAAACAATAGAAGTTTAGATTTCACGGAATCAACAAAATGGCACGACAGAATTCAAGAAAAGGAGATTGTTCCTAAGGGTTCCGCAACCTCTCGAAGATAAGTACAGATGTCTCTGTACCGATCTGCAGGACTCTACTAAACCTGCTCATGACCGTTGAGTCCTATGTAACTGATCACGCTCAACTATGTCTTATAGAAAGACTAAACGGGCATTGCAAATATAAATCTTGGGTATTAAGCCCAAAGTCGATCCCACGGAGAATTGAACGTATCACTTGAGTCTAAAAAATACTAAACTGGTGTTTAATCAAGTTTCTCAAGACTTTTGAATATCAATTTGTGTTGTTTAACTAATTCTACTAACAAAAGAATAAACTAGTAACTGATNTGCATTACAGTTCACTTAGATTGCACCCGAAGTATCGTTATCTCTAATCCAACCTCTAAACCCTCGGTTATGACTTTCATCTATACTCTGGGAGTGGTGTTGTTCAAACAATTACCTAAATATGCACTCTCTCTCAAGTAGATACATACTAAATAGGCACAGCTAATTGATGGCCATTCAATTAACGACAATAAGAACGTAGTTGAACAAATAGATGATAATCAATCAAAATATATTAATATCACAAGAATTCGTCCCCAACGGGTTCTACCAAAACCCT